>SZWC01003813.1:82686-135998 GCA_023375785.1 Penium margaritaceum
ACACACACACACACACACACACACACACACACACACACACACACACACACACACACACACACACCCACACACACACATACACATATTAACCATGACGATAACGTGTGATCAAAACACGCACAAAACAACACAGATTTCACAGAAGCATTTATCACATGTATTGACTCCAACGTTTCGGCAAGCACTAATGAGCCCAACAGCCACATTTGCCATGCCTTCACCAATGGTATGTCAACACTCATTATCTGCATGCATGCATTTCTTTTATTACTTTCAAATATGTTAACCTTTCTATGAATCCGAAATGCAGGTGAATCGTGATGGTGCATCACCCCCTTCCTCGAAGAAAATCATGGGCCCATTTGATAATGTCGCAGGTCGAAGCATTATCTATGAACATGAGGGTCTTGCATCTGATGAGGATATCAAGTAGAACTAAAGGCTGCAGTAGGATAGCCCGCTTATTTTCCCCAGAGAGCTTTCACGATATTGATGGTGTTTTCCAGAGTTTACATGTTTCATGCATGTCATTCTCGTCATTTGTTCTTGCTCCCTACCCACGTCATTGTTTATTGATGCATGCTTTCATTCCAGAAGCAACATCAACAAATGGCTGAAATGATATTTGCATTCTCATGCCTGGCTGAATTCCTTAGGAAAAAACACCACCCAAATTAGTATTCTCTTCATACATCCTCCAATAAAAATTGTTTGATGTAATCTATATTTCACATAATGATAACACCTTCTACGACTTTTCCTACTTATGCATACGCTTAGTATTTTCAGGGTACAATGTAACCCTATTCAGGCTTTGCGTGCAACGTTGACTACTTCCCTTTTTTTTGACACGCAAACCCCGTAGTTTGATTTAGCATTTTGTAAGTTTTTCCCAGGCTCCACCTGCGTAAAACTCAACACCCTACATCAAACTAGAGAATTTGTGTTGTGATTCGTGGCGTTCCTGTCGACCTATACAGTTTACTATCACCACTCAGCCGTGTCCATACTCGTGCAAATCCCTGATGCAGACCCTGGTGGTACCGGTGCGTCATCTGGTGGTGGACTACCAGCTTAGAGCTGACCAACGACCGCTCCAGAGCTCTAGACACTGCCCGGGACCTTCTGTAGTTTTTCTGCAGCATGCAGGAGTTTATCGGTGGATTGGTCGTGGGCCCGATTTGCATTTTTTATTGTGTATCCACCGTTTGATGCCAAATGCATGCATGTGACCAGTCGTAATGGCCGGCTTGTGATTCTGCACGTTTAGTTTTAAACGGCGTAGCGTTCTGACATGTCTGCGCTGAGTTACGGCCAAAACAGTGGTTTTGGGCCGGTTTCAGGACAGATCGTGTGCTGCCACATGTGACACCCACTGTGCGCCGCGGCAAGTACTTATGCCATGGACCTGTCATTTTTCATCTCTCTCTGCAAATGCTATTGAAGCATTATGACACTTTGTCTTGTGTCTCCTAACCAGAACCCTTGTCGTTGTGTGCACGACATGTGACGACTGTCACACGTATGAGTGCATCAGCAGCAGCCGCTAGCAGCAGCAGGTGACAGCTGCAGCAGGCTGCAGTCGCCAGCAACTGCCGACATTGGCACTAGCAGTGGCAGCAGCAGGCCGCAGCCGTAGCAAGCGGCGGCGGGCAGTAGCAACAGTAGTGGCAACAGTTGTGCGCATCAGCATCAGCGCGTAGCAAGAGTAGCGCGCAACAACGTTGCACAGCGGCGGCGGTAGCAGCGGCAGGCAGCAGCACTGTGCAGTAGTAGCAGCATTGAGCAGAAGTAGCAGCAGCGTAGCAGAGCAGAAGCGTAGTAGCAGCGCAGCAACAACGCGCGGCGGTAGCAGCTCGCAGCGGCGGCAGTACCGCGAGACGGCGGCAACAATGTGCGGCGGCGGCAGCAGCGCGCAGCAGCCGCAGCGTGCAACAACAGTATTAACAGTGCACAGCTGCTGCCACAGCTGCGCACGCAGCCGTGCGGCTACTGCTGCAAGTGCCAATGCAGCAGCAGCTGAGTAGAAGCTGTTGCAGAGCCTCCGCGTAGCTTCCACGTGGTTGCTATGGAGTGGCCGCCTGCTCGCACGGCAACCGCGGGGGTTGTCAAAAAAAAAGGAAGAGAGGGTTGTCCCAACGTTGGCATTTTTTGCTGACGTTATCAGATTCGTGCTGATGTCAGCAAACCCTTGCTACCGTCAGTACTTGCCTTAGTCAAGATTTTGGTTGGAAAAGTCAAAAGTTGCCAGCGTTTCAACTCTTCGAGAAACGCTGACGGTTTTCCATTCCGACCACTTTGACATTCCGTCCCATAATGAGCGCTGACATGGCTCTGACCGGTGATAAGAGCAAAAGACCAGTAGATCCCTCTTCTTCCTCCTCAGGGGTCATGAGCCCATGTTCGCAGGCTATTGAGGACCTGCGAAGTCAGCAGGACGCGATGCGTCGTTTGTAGCAGTAGCAGACTGACGCCATCAGTACACTCACTGAGCTTCTTCGTGGTCACACCACGGCCCCATGGAAAGCCTCCGAGGGAGCGGTCGAAGTCGCACCCTCCGCGCAGCACTGAGCACCAGCGCCGGTGACAGGGTCAGGATGCAACCCGCCATCTCTCGATCCTTGGGATGAGGACCCCGTAATGCCAGGTATGGAGGGTGGGTCTCATGAGAGAGATTCTTGTGCTTCAAGAGCGTCTCCGTTAGCTCCAGACGAGCTCTCGGTCCCCACACATGACTCGTCCCTTTCTTCCCGATATTCGATCCTCGCCCGATGTCCACCCCTGTGACTTTCCTCTTCCAAGTGTCTTCCCCATCCCTCGTCCTTCTAAGCCTGCGGTTGCTCTCCCTACGGAGCGGCAACCCAAGGATTTCAAACATCACCTCCACGGTATGTCAGCAAGGACGGTTTTGATGGCTGGGAGATCCTTTTCCAAGTTTGGGCCACTTCAAAGGGAGAATGGCCCTACCACCATAGTCTGTATCAGACTATGGATCAAGCACAGGTGCTGATGGGAGCCAGGGCGATGCGCGGACTCCTTTACGCCATGCCGCGCGAGACCGTCGTCGACTTCCGCTCGTTCCTTGGAGAGGCCAGCACAGGCTCAAGTGGTGATCCACGTGGAGGCTAGGACCTGGCATTATCCTTGCTTGCTACAGAGATGCACGCCGCCCATATTTGTGCTTTCAACTCCCTTTGTCAGGGACCTGCCGAGTCTGTAGTCGACTACAAGCGACGCGCCATGTGCATCTACACGCGCCTTGGGACCTCGGGAGGTACACAACTGTGGGAACTCCGCACGATCATGCTTGGAGTTTGCCTTGAGCACGCAGATATCTTCACAAGGTATAGTGACGCAGTGCTCAAGCCCTTCTCCACCTCTCTGCAGCTTCTTCCCTGGGTGCATCAGCTTCTCCTTGTGGTGACTTCCGCCTGTGAGGCAGACATAGCTCATTAGGAGAGTCCCCTTGCTGTAGCAGTCATCGCGTCACCACCGACGCCCCTCCTACAGTGTACTCCTCCATCCTCTGGCACGTCCTTCTCTTCCCCTTCCACCCCGATTATCCCGACTCAAACATAGGGTGTGGTACCAGAAGCACTGGGGAAGAAGGGGAGACGGAGGCATGGTTCGGGCCAGCAGCAGTCACAGCAGCAACAGTCACCGAGTGGTAGCAGTGGACGCTCTGTTTACTGCTACAACTATTTAGGCGCTCATCACTACACCGAGTGCCAGCAGCTGCTCAACTGGGCGCGGGTCACTCGCGGATTTCAGGCTGCGCATGCACTATGGTCTACGTCAAGCAGCACATCCTCTGGACGTGCGGCAACCAAGAGTGCAGCAGTTCCCGCTTCATCACCGGCGACCAGTGGTGACCCGGACCCACATGACTATACCATCACCGAGCTCTGTCACCTTCTGGCACTTCGCTTTCAGGGAGGTGCGAGTGTGTTGTCACAGCCGGGTGGTCCATAGGCCGTTTGTTCGTCTGTCCTCGTAGCTCGTGATGACTCGTGTGAGGGGGGAACAGGTGGCATGTGATGACGATGGGCCTGACAGTACCGATTGGATTCAGGAGTCTCACCTTTCTGCCCTTCATTGTTCCCCCTTTTCTGTTGCCTAGCACCCGTCTGAGGCCGAGTGTTCCATTGCCCATTGTACAGTGACGTCCTCCAGTCATGATCCCGGTGGCACTTGTATCATCAATTTTGGTGCCACTCATCACATGACTTGTTGACGTAGTGACTTTGTTGTTCTCTGTCCGGTTGCTTCTGTTCTTTCCGTTCGCACAGGCTCTGGTCAGTCCTTACCTGTCCAGGGTGTTGGGGTTGTATGCTTCCATGGTCTGTCTGGCCCCCTGCATCTTTCCGAGGTGCTTTTTGTGCCTGATCTTGAGCTTAGTTTATTTTTGTACATTCCTGCACACTGATGGGACTCTCTATGGAGCACAGTGGAGACTGGACCACGGTGACTGCTATTGACACCCTTAGCATTGTCTTTTGTGTCTCTGTTTTGGATGACGTTTATTGCATCCCTCGGATATCTCCTCCTCCTTTCTCCCCCTCCCCTCCTACTCATGTTTTTGTCACTGGAGTTCTATCTATTGAGCACCAACAATAGTGGCATCGTCGTCTGTGTCATGTGGGCTCCGACACTGTGTCGAAGCTCATTCGGACATAGCCCGCAAAGACCGGCTGTCTCTTCTACGCTCAGGGTGAGATGCATCGTTGCACCTATCTTGACTCCTGTTCTCACGTACTTCACCTTCTTGATTTAATCTATTCAGACCTTCCCGATCCTCTGTTGGTGTGTGTGGCTTACCCCTGTCACGAGCAACGGCAAGGAGAGCAGCGCTACAAGAGAGCGCGACAACATGGTCCCGGATGCGGACCCCGGAGACACCGGTGCGTCGGCAGGTGGTGGACCACCCACTCGGAGCTGATCGATGACTGCGCCAGCGTCGTGGATGCTACCTCGGACCTCTTGCAGGTTTTCTGTAGCCTATCCTTCATGCGGATGCAGCTGGTACCAGAGTACCGACGAGTGGTGGCTCCATCCACCAGCAGCTGCCAGAGAGCTGCCACTATGCCCTGGGTGCTTGCCGGGGTGCTTTGCGGTTCTTCTGCAGACACTAGAGTTTTCTCAGTGGACTGGCTCTTGAGCCAGATTTGCATGTTTTGCATTTTCTGTCCACCGATTGGTGCCGGACTTATGCGTGTGACCAGTCGTAGCATCCGGCTTGAGATTCTGCATCTCTAGGTTCAGACGGCGTAGCATTCTGATTTGTCTGCGCAGTGTTACGGCCAAAACAATGTTTTGGGCCGGTTTTAGGACAGACCTTGCACTGCCGCGTGCGACACCTGTCGTGCGCCGCGGCAGGTGTTTATGCTGTGGACTTGTCATTTGTTATCTCTCTCCAATTACATTCAGTTTGAGTTTCCTGACACTCTGTTCGTGTCCCAACCCAGACCCTTGCAGTTTTGATTTTAACATGTGACTGTTGTCACACGCTGACCTGGCGCTGACGCCTAGTGTCGCAGCAAGTGGTTAGGAAGGTTCTAGGAAATATCTCATGGTATCAGAGTGAACGAGCCACAGCTCGTTGTCCTGTGCAGCAAAGACGCAACAGCAGAAGCAGCAGTGAGTGGCAGCAGTGGCAGCCACCCATAGCAGCAGCAGCGGATTCTGGAGGGACCCACCGCGACTACATTGCAGCGGAGCGGTGGAGGTAGCAGAGACAACGGCGGCAGCTGCAAGCAACAGCGGCCGTAGCAACAACGAGCGGCGGGAAGCACTTGTGGCGGTAGCGGCTACGGGTAGCACCCCCTGTAGCAGCAGCACCGGGTGGCAGCAGCAGCCGTGTCTGGCTACTGGTGTGTACACACACAAAAAACAAATGTGGGAGGAGGAGAAGCAGCTCGCAGGAGAAGCAGCAGCTTGCGGCAGCAGCGGCTGCGAGAAATGAGCAAAAGCAGCAGTAGCAGCGGCAAGTAGCTGCAGCGGCGTGCAGCTGCAGCGGCGTGCAGCAGGCGCAGCGGCAGCAGCAGCAGCAGCGGTAGCACCGGCGGGCAGCAACCGCAGCAGCGGCGGCAGCATCACGCACCTGGAGCAGCAGCAGCGGCGGGCAGCAGCCATAGCAGCAACGGTGGCGGCGAGCAGCTGCAGCAGCTGCTGTAGCAGCATTCGCAGCAGCAGCAGCAGCAGCAACAGCAGGCAGCAGCCGTAGTAGAGGTAGTAACAGCAACAGCAGGCAGCAGTTGCAGCAGCAGCAGCAGTTGCTGAAGCAACCGCAGCAGCTGCTGCTGCTGTCGAGCCTGAGGGGTACCCGACGCAAGGGACCCCGCCCAAGAGGGGGAGGGGGGTCTGGTCGGTCCGCCCGTCGTGCCCCCAGAGGGCGCGACAGCGCCAGCCAAGCGCCGGCGCTTGAGCCGGCGCGTGCCGGCCAAACGCCGCCCCCCTGCCGGCTGAGAGGGGTAGGGGAGGCCGACGGGCAGCCTCCGGCCGGGTGCACGCGAGGGGGGGAGCGAGCCTCCCCCTCCAGTGTGCTTGCTGTGAGGGTCGAGCCAGACCGGGGAAAAAAAAAGGAAAGAAGAGAGGGGGGGGGCCTCGAGTGGGACACCCCAGAAAACCCCAAAGGGGGCACCCGAGGAGGTGGCACCATAAGAAAAGAAAAAAAAACTAGGGGGTGAGTTTTTTGTTTTTTTAATTGCTTTACTTTTTAGTGTGGCTTGATGCCATTACCGTCGGCTGAAGACAGGAACCGCTGTAGCAGCAGTAGCCGCGAGAGTCGTAGCAGCAGTAGCAACAGCTAAGGTGGCTTGAGGCCACAACCGTCTGTTGACGACGGCAACCGGTGCAGCATTAGCGGTACCGAAGGCGACTTGAGGTTGCACGTTACGATAGTTGCGCCATTGTTGACGGGTGCAACATTGTAGCAACACACTACGGCTGAGGTTGTCACCTTGACTGACGACATCACAGCCCGTCTGAGAGACGTTGCTGCACTCGTATCCCTCTACGTGGCGTTTTGCACCACCGGGGTTGAGTGTGTGAGACTACCTACGCTCAGCTCTCGACATGAGCTACGCAGCGTGGCCGTGGGCGTTGCCATTGCCGTGGTCTGCGCCTGAGCCTCAGCCGTGGCAACCGCCACAGGTTCAGTGGTCCATGCAGCCGTGGCACGAGTCCCACTTGTCCTCATGATTTTCGTGCTATTACTGTCGAGATAGGCAGCATGGCTGGCGCCAGTGCCGACAGCGCCCTCCTGGGTGGCATCCCCCCTGGGTACGATTCTCTCCACCTCCTTCAGTGGATACGTCACCGAGTGATGCCACAGCGCTTCTGCGTGGTGATATGGCCGCCCTACACATGGAGGTCCGGAACCTCAAGCGTATGGTCCAGCAGCTCCTTGACCACGTGACCTCCGAGCGAGCTACCACTCCATCGCAGGTGTTGCCTCCCACTTCATCCTCATCTTCCTCCCAATCCTGCATCCATTCCTCCGACGATGCTAGCATACCGGATCTATCGTCTACATCCTTCACCATCCACTCCGTCTTGGAGGCTGTCGGCATCATACCGACGGACGGACCCACAGTCCCTTGCCGCACCGCTCGTTCTTGCAATCGTCGTGTGCGGCGACGAGCTGCTCGTCTTGCACGGCGCGCATAGGCAGCACCATCAGACGCGGTTGTGGGAGGAGTCTCAGGTGACGAGACCCCCTCGTCTCCTGTCCACGGGCTGGTCTGTCGAGTCTCCACAGCTCCTGCCGAGGTGTCAGCCATGAGGGGGATGGTTTGTCCGCTGACGACCGCGGCGGAGCTCTGCATTGGTGATGCGACTGCTCTACAGCACAGGATGATTGAGGCGGATGACGTCACACAGCAGACTCAGCTAGCGGAGAGTTCGGCGGGAGGAGACGTTTTCCGTGATGGAGACTCTTTGTCGGAGGAGGATTGGTCCGAGGCTGAGTCTGAGTCGGGGATGGAGATGGAGTTCGTTGATACCCTGGCGGATGACATGACGACGTCCGATGCAGGAGCTGCGCTTGACGGTGTGCGCACTCTTGCGTTAGCCGGTGTGGAGACAGCTGTCATGGTACTAGAAGCAGCAGCAGGGGCAGGTGATAGAGATGTTGGTACTCGGCCCCCAGCAGACGCCCAGGTGGTTCAGACAGATAGTACTGAGCAGCAGGAGCAGGTGATGGACCACCAGGACGAGGTAGACTTCCTCTATGAGGACCAATCGTCCGTTGTGGAGTGGTCAGAGACAAGGTCGGAGGTAGACGTAGAGGCCCAGTGCGCCGCCGTATTTGCAGTAGCCGCGGCACGAGCACGAGATGGCCCCTCGACGACAGCAGACGTCCGCTTGTGCGACATGGAGGATGCAGAGCGAGCTGCGGACCTCCGTCCCCTCGCTGCCCTGACCGATGTCGCTGACACCATGGCGGTTCCAGCCAATGACACAGCTACAGTGGTGGCTACAGTTCCTGTACCCGAGCGCCTACGCTCCGCGGTCGACGAGCAGGAGGCAGTGGTGGCTCGAGCGGAGGCGCACGTGCAGAGTCCCATGGTCGAGCTCCGGGAGGCCAGCAGCCGCTGTTACACCGTGGATGTTCCAGCACGACGGACTGTCGAGGAGTGTGTGGAGGATGTACACAGGCGTCTCGAGGCAGCTGAGTGGTCTCTACAGGATGCACGTCTGGGACAGGCTGACCTCCAGCAGCAGGTGGATGATGGGCTGCGCACCAGGGGTCANCGGCACGAGCACGAGATGGCCCCTCGGCGACAGCAGACGTCCGCGTGTGCGACATGGAGGATGCAGAGCGAGCTGCGGACCTCCGTCCCCTCGCTGCCCTGACCGATGTCGCTGACACCATGGCGGTTCCAGTCGATGACACAGCTACAGTGGTGGCTACAGTTCCTGTACCCGAGCGCCTACGCTCCGCGGTCGACGAGCAGGAGGCAGTGGTGGCTCGAGCGGAGGCGCACGTGCAGAGTCCCATGGTCGAGCTCCGGGAGGCCAGCAACCGCTGTTACAACGTGGATGTTCCAGCACGACGGACTGTCAAGGAGTGTGTGGAGGATGTACACAGGCATCTCGAGGCAACGGAGTGGTCTCTACAGGATGCACGTCTGGGACAGGCTGACCTCCAGCAGCAGGTGGATGATGGGCTGCGCACCAGGGGTCACGAGGAGCACCACGGCATTGACCACACCTTCGATGACCATGACGTTGCCGTGGATGCAGCTATACCTACACATGCCGTCGTCCGGCGAGCAGCTGGCAGCTGAGCGATAGGTGTGTCACGAGCAGCAGGTGCCTTTGCAGCAATCGTTCCTATAGCCCCAGATGACTTACGTGGTAACTCATTGTCTTGCGCTCCCCCTCTACTAGCACCTCGTGGCCCGACGACACTTCAGTCGACGACTGACGTAGAGGACGTCGACTTGTGCGACGAGCAGGCGCAGCTCCACTCCTTTCTACGGGGTGAGACCGCGAGGCTACAGGAGGCTCTGGCTCGTGCCGACGCGCACACTATTGAGGTCCACCATCAGGTTCGTTTCGCGACTGACCGTCTACATGCCGCAAATGCAGCCAGCCGGCCGGCTGCTGCTTCAGAGCTTGTCGAGCTCCACACGTGCCTCGACGCTATGGAGACCGCGAGGCGACATGCAGCTCAGCAGTTGGAGGCCATACAGCAGGCGATTGTTTTGGAGGAGGCCCTTACCGTTGCACCAGTCACATCAGCAGACGACGATAGTAGTGACGACTACAACAGCGATGACGATGACAGCGACGACGTCGCTCCGGGGTGAGCTCTGTGCGGACACATCCCACCAGCATCATCATCACCCTTGCTATTGCTGTGCAGGGGTATGTGGCCATGGGGCATCGTGCCCCCTCCTCACGGATTGTGTTGGGAGCAGCCATCAGCTTTGCTTGTACTGTCAGCCTCTGGAGCCCAGGGGGAGTGTTGGTGTGTGGACTTTGGCTTGACACCTTTTTGAGGACAGCGAGGTTACTTAGGGTGCAGCACGATGCTATGGTCCAGGTTATACTGGTCGAGACCCGCGCACCTGGTGAGTTTCACCGGTGTGATGTGGAGACCCATTGCCTCTTTGTGTTATGTATGATCCATGCTAGGTTATGCTGGTCGAGACACGCGCACCTGTTGAGTTCTACCGGTTTGACATGGAGACCCATTGCCTACATGTGTTATGTATGATCCACGCATGATGTGGTCGAGACCCGGACACCCGGAGACATTTTTCCGGGGTCACGAGGAGACCTTGTTTCTCTGTCTCTCTTGCTTGATGTTTGACACGTAGGTGTGTGATTCACTTCGTGCATGGTCGAGACCCGGGCATTTGGTGGGATGCACCACTGTCACGAGGAGACCTTGTTTCTCTGTCTCTCTTGCTTGATGTTTGACACGTAGGTGTGTGATTCACTTCGTGCATGGTCGAGACCCGGGCATTTGGTGGGATGCACCACTGTCACGAGGAGACCCTGTGTTGTGCTATGCTTGATCAGTGCTCGCTATGATTAGTTCCCTGAGCCATCATCTCTTGCCTTCGCTCAGACATCATAACGTTGACAGTTGTGTCAGCTAGGGGGAGTGTTGGTGTGTGTGGCTTCCCCCTGTCATGAGCGACGGCAAGGAGAGCAGCGCTACAAGAGAGCGCGACAACATGGTCCTAGATGCGGACCCCGGAGACACCGGCGCGTCGGCAGGTGGTGGACCACCCACTCGGAGCTGATCGATGACTGCGCCAGCGTCGTGAATGCTGCCTCAGACCTCTTGCAGGTTTTCTGCAGCCTATCCTTGATGCGGATGCAGCTGGCACCGGAGCACCGACAAGTGGTGGCTCCATCCACCAGCAGCTGCCAGAGAGCTGCCACGACGCCCTGGGTGCTTGCCGTGGTGCTTTGTGGTTCTTCTGCAGACACTAGAGTTTTCTCGGTGGACTGGCTCTTGAGCCCGATTTGCATGTTTTGCATTTTCTGTCCACCGATCGGTGCCGGACTTATACGTGTGACCAGTCGTAGCGTCCGGCTTGAGATTCTGCATCTCTAGGTTCAGACGGCGTAGCATTCTGATTTGTCTGCGCAGAGTTACGGCCAAAACAGTGTTTTCGGCCGGCTTTAGGACAGACCTTGCACTGCCGCGTGCGACACCTGTCGTGCGCCGCGACAGGTATTTATGCTGTGGACTTGTCATTTGTTATCTCTCTCCAATTATATTCAGTTTGAGTTTCCTGACACTCTATTCGTGTCCCAACCCAGACCCTTGCAGTTTTGTTGTTAACTTGTGACTGTTGTCACACGCTGACTTGGCACTGACGCCTAGTGTCGAGGCAAGTGGTTAGGAAGGTTCTAGGAAATATCTCATCCTCTCCCTGTCGAGTCTCGGTCTGATCGGGGTTGGTACGTCCTGACCCTGAATGATGAATTTACCCGGATGTGATGGGTCTACAGCCTGTGCCAGAAGAGTGATGCCACTCTTGACGTTTGTCTCTGGCTAGTGATGGTTGAGCGTCAGTCCCGCCACACGTTGCATACTTTTTTCTCAGATCACGACGAGTTTCTTGGCGAGATGGACAGTTTCTTCGCCGAGCACAGCGTTTTTCACTAGGTCTCTGCTCCTGCTACTCCTCAGCAGAACTGTGTCTCTGAGTGCTTGAACCGCACCAGGGAGGATGCTGTTCGCGCTATGCAATCTGAGTGCGGTCTCTCGGAGACCTTTGCCTTTGAAGGCTTCGCCTACATGACTTGGGTCTGGAACCGCCTCACGCACGGTCCTCTTCCGGACCACATCACACCGTACGAGCTCTGGTTTGGTCATCGTGCTGACCTGCACCTCACTCGCGTCTAGGAGTCTTTGGATTTTGTGTGGTACACACAGGATCACCAGGGGTCCGAGGTCTCACCGCGGGGTGGTTTGTGTGCCTTTGTTGGCATCTCCCCGCGGTCGAAGGCCTGAATTTTTGGGGATTTTGCTCTTCGTCGCATCGTTTAGTCACGCGACGTGCTCTTCTTTGAGTCTATCACCTACCGTGATCTATCATCAATCATGTCGCTGTCCGTCTTGCATGTTCCCATGTGTGAGGTTTCTTGACGGATGGGGGAGTCTGAGCCTGCAAGCACCTCTCGCCCGGCTGATGTGTCTGCTTGAGCTCCCTCCACTTCTCGGTCTCCGGCTCTTCATGACCCAACGATCATTGTTGTCAGCCTAGAGACCTCTCCAGCACAGCCGATTTGTACCCCTCTTCCCTCGCACCCCATAGCAGTTCATGCTCCAGTACCACTGCCCGCTAGTACTCCTGCCTCTGTGCGTGGTCCTGCCTCACCTGCTCCTATTGTCACACCCAGTCCCGTATCTCCCATACATGCATCTCCTCGCTTGGCATCACGAGCTCCTTTACCTATGCCCTCACCAGCTGTGGTCATGCCTCTCTCTGAGCTTGAGGTGTGCCCCTCGAGCCCAAGCTACTCACCTGAGCCCGCAAGTCGTCTTCGACCATTGGACTCCAGAGTTCAGCCAGTGTCAGGCTCTGCACCCAAGCGCTCCACTCGCAGCATCGTATGTGGTGATCCGGGCACAAAGGCCCTAGGCCTGAGTGTCCGCACTAAGCACATAGAGGTACATCCAGCGTGTCCCGTTGGGCATGATCTCGTCACTCGCGAGTTTCATATCGCTTGTCATGCAACAGCTGACCTTGTGGTCGTCAGACCTAGCACTAAGGTGTGTGCTCTTGCCACCTATAGGTCCCCCTCTATGGCACCTGACCCGGGCACACTGAGGGAAGCTCTCTCATGACAGGATGCTGACGCTTGGCATGCTGCTTGCAAGGATGAGCTTTGTGCCATCCGAGAGCACGGATTTTTTGAGCTATTTGACCTTCCACATGTGAGGAAGGCTATTCAGGTCAAGTGGGTCTTTTGCAAGAAATTGAAGCTGGGTGGCTCACTGGAACACCACAAGGCTTGCTTGGTCATGAAGGGGTACTCTCAGATCGAGGGCATCGAACACACAAACACCTTTGCCCCTGTTGGCCGCATGACCTCAGCTCGAGCTCTGTTCTGTGTAGTGTCTCAGCATGATAAGTGCACCAGATGGACCTGAACAATGCGTTCCTCCATGGCTCTCTGGATGAGGAGATTTACGTGGCTAAGCCACCAGGCTTTGAGCACGGTGACAATGTCTGATGCTTGTGCAAGTCCTTGTAGGGCCTCAAGCAGTCCCCTTAGTGTTGGAACCAGGAGATCACCGGCACCCTGACTTGTGTGGGATACGTACAAAGTGAGGCAGAGCCTCTCTCTTTATCCGACGGACACCGAAGTGGTTCACTGCCATCCTAGTCTATGTTGAAGACCTTCTGATCACGTCTCCTTCCATGGAGGGCGTGAAGTGTTGAAATAGTATGCACCTTGTCCACTGCCTAGCTGGCTAGCTACACATACAGACAAGGCATGCACTGCTCTATGGAGTATGTCCCCTTGGTCTGTTCTGAGATGGGCCATGAATGCACTGCCCATAATGGGTATGTCCCCTGTGCCTCATCATAGGAACCATACCTTTTTGGCTTGGTTGATTAGGCACCGGAGTCTCAAACCAGAGGTCGCGGGTTCAAACCCCACGACGGCCGCAATTTTCTTTGTGGCCAAAACTGGGACAGGAAGCTTCTAGGAAGCTTACTAGAGCCTGCCNAGCTTTAGCAAAGCTCTGCAAGTATAAAAGCCTGTACCTTGCATGCATCCATTTACAGTTCTTGCCTTTGAGACTCCTCACAGAGTGTCCAACCAAAGGTAGACACTAAAGACCAACATGCGGACTTCGTGAGGTTGCAAACCAAACGAACCTAAAGTGTGGATCCCTCGTTCGAGGGTGATATGTTATCTTGGTTGCAATACCAAGAGCGGTTGGCGGCCTCCCATGTCGGGACCCGTTTTCTAGACCGTTGCTATCCGGCGCATTGACAAAGGGTTATGGGCCCACACTTCTGGTTCTAAGGCACGCTTCCAAGACCGACTAGCACGTGGTCTTGTAGGGCGCACAGGTACAATAGGGACACGACCATCGGACGGCTCCATCTGCTCCATCGGCTCCATCGGCTTCTTCAGGTAGGGTGCGCGCACGTGGCGGACTAGGGGACGAGGAATCGCTCTGTCCATGTTGGACAAGACCCTCGAGCTCCAACGGGATTAAGC
Source organism: Penium margaritaceum (assembly GCA_023375785.1). Classification (NCBI taxonomy): domain Eukaryota; kingdom Viridiplantae; phylum Streptophyta; class Zygnematophyceae; order Desmidiales; family Peniaceae; genus Penium; species Penium margaritaceum. The sequence goes on from SZWC01003813.1 coordinate 96,898, forward strand.
TCTACCCCACTTTACAAGGTGGTACGACCCCGAGTCCGTTCTCTCACGATGGCACCATCGCCTTAGGCGATCATCGGCGGGAGGGGTATGCAACGGAACCAACTGCACCTTTGACAACAGTCGCAGTCAACAGCCTCATCAGCCTCATCGGCCTCAACGAAGTAGAGTAGCAGCGAAGCAGAAAAGACGAGCAACCGCAAGAAATGGCGGATCCGACTCCAGCCCGCCTTGAGGCGGGTATGTCCAAATTCACGGGGACAGGTTTTCCCTTGTGGAAATGGCAGTTTGAGATTGTCATGAATGTGCGTGGCTACCTTGACATCCTAAAAGGGATCGAGATAGCACCTGCCGATGCGACTGTGACGACGCATGCGGCTGACCTTGCAGCATGGACGATGAAGAACAACATGGCTCTCGCCATTCTTGTGACGTCCATCAACGAGACTCAACACTCCCACATCACAGGATGCACGTTGGCTGCCGAGGCCTACGCAAAACTCCCACGCGTGCATCAGTCAAATGCCCTGGCAAACCGACTCTTCATCTTCCAACGGTTGATGTCGATGAGGGTGAGCGAAGGAGAATCGATACCCGCATTTTTGCAGTCGTTCGACAACGTGTTGCAAGAGGTCCAGCAAATGGAATGGAATCTTGACTCCAACATGCGTGCCATGATTCTTCTAATGGCGCTGCCGGAAAGCTGGGGGTCCTTGATCACCGTATTTGGCGATTGGAAGGAGGCAGATCTGACGTACGAAGCTGTCGCCGAACACGTCCGCAATGAGTCCATGCGACGCAGTGGCGCCGAGGCAAACATCTCAGCCTATGCCTCTTGCTTCGGTGGAAAAAGTGCAAGCTCTCGCTCCAGTCAAGGCAACAGCGGAAGCGGTGGCAGTGGAGGGAAAGGCAATGGTGGCGGGAAGAGTTCCAAGAAGCCCGGCAACTGTCACAACTGTGGCAAGGCTGGGCACTGGGCTAGGGACTTTCGTAGTCCCAAGAGAGAAGGCGGGAACAAAGGTGGAAAGGAGAAGAAGGAGCTCTCCAACATGATGGCTAGGGAGCTGCCCATGAAGGGCGCAGCAATCCTTAGGCCCGGGGTATTCGCCCTTGACTCGGGCACCAACCACCACTCATCAAAAGAGAAGGGTGGATTTGTCTCCATGGCCGAATCTGTCATGNGCATCAAGTGTGCAAACGGTGGCGTCGTCCAAGCCATGGGCGAAGGGGACAAGGTGATCACGTTCAACGTGAATGGTGCGGAGAAGGCAGTCAACCTTCAAAAGGTGGTGTACATGCCCTCCTTCGCAGCCAACTTTCTTTCCGTCTCACAAATCACCGACAACAACATGACAGTGGTGTTCACCAACAAGGAAGCGGTGGCCCTCAAAAACGAGGACATCCAGATTTTGTACACCAAAGACGACCTCATGCTTCAAGTTCCAAGAGTCGACGGCCTCTACGTGCTTCAAACCAAAGTCACCAAGGCGTCGGATGAGGGACTTGCATGTGCTACCAAGACAGTGGCACCGGAGCTGAAGGATGCACCACCGGCGACCGCTGCGGACGCCACATCAACCAAGGACACTGATGCTCAGCTGTGGCACCGGCGATTTGGCCACGTGGCCAACAGCACGCTGCAAAAGATGCAAGAGCAAGAGGTAGTCCGCGGAATGGAAGGGTGCACCATGAAGCACGGCGAAGGGTGTACATTGTGTGAACCATGCCTCCAAGAGAAGGCAAAGAAGAAGCCGTTTGGGAGAGGAGGTCAACGAGCTGAGCACGTCTTGGAACTGATACACAGTGACGTGTGTGGACCCTTTCGCACACCGTTTAACGGAGGAAGCAAGTACTTCCTGACCTTCATTGACGACCACAGCCGCAAGTTGTGGATCTACTTCCTCAAAACAAAGGGAGAGGTCAAGGAGAAGCTCCTCGAGTTTTTCGCCATGGTAGAGCGGCAAACGTCCAAGAAGGTGAAGGCGCTCCGAAGTAACAACGGGGGTGAGTACGAGGCATGCAAGCCTTGGCTCAAGCATCATGGCATCCGCCACGAGCAAACCACCCCTTACAACCCCCAAAGCAACGGCGTTGCCGAGAGGATGAACCAGACCCTACTCGGCATGGTGCGAAGCATGCTCTTTGACGCCAAGCTCCCACCTCGCTTTTGGGCTGAAGCAACAACAACGGCTTGCTACCTCTTGAACCTCACACCAGCGACCGCCTTGCGGAAGCGTGGAAAGGAGCAGGACAAGTAGCTGAAGACCCCACAGGAAGCATGGTCGGGAAAGAAACCCAACGCATCTCATCTGAAGGTGTTCGGGTCAACTGCATGGGTGAAGATCCAGTCGGGAGAAGGTGGAGGCAAGCTCGACGCACGCTCTAAGAAGTGCATCATGGTTGGGTACGACACGTCACACAAAGCCTATCGGCTTTGGGACCAGGCAGCAGGCAAGCTCGTGAGGAGCCGCGACGTCGTGTTCGACGAACGTACCCTTGGAAAGGGAGAGCTGCTGGACCCGACCCTCACTCCCAAAGCGGGAGAGTGGATAGTGTTGCTTGAGTCCGGAGACCAAGCACCCAACAACTGGCTTGCCTTGCCGGCAGGTGGTGGGAATGGGAGAGTGGCTACGGAGGATGATGCATCATCTGACATGGACGCGGATACCGAGGCGTCCGAGGCTTCCGAGTCTGACTTGGAGTCTGACGACTCTTCTAACGACAACGACGATGACAAACCACCACCTGTGGAAGCACCAGCACCAAAGCAAGAAGCGGCACCACTTCCCCGGTGCAGTTTGCGACCAAAGAGAGCACCTTTGCGGTATGAGGATGATTGGACCGGCCTTAGCTGGTCGTGCATGGCTCAGGGAGAGCCATCCACAGTGGCGGAGGCCATGAATGGCCCAGATGCGGCCAAGTGGAAGGAGGCAGTGGATATCGAGCTTGCATCCATTGCCGAGAACGGCACGTGGGTGCTGGTGAATAGACCTGACAAGGCCCACGTGGTGGGATCCAAGTGGGACCTCTGAGTGAAGAAGAAGCAAGACGGCAACATCGACAAGTTCAAGGCAAGGGTAGTGGCTAAGGGGTTCTCTCAACGCCCGGGCTCTGAGTACGATGAGACGTTCGTGCCTGTCCTGACCTTTGCCTCCATCCGTTCTCTCCTTGGCATTGCTACCGCAAAGAACTTGGAGATACACCAGATGGACGTCAGTACAGCTTTCCTTTATGGGAAGCTTGACAAGGAAGTGCTGATGGAGGTGCCCGAAGGAGTCGAAGCTCCCAAGGGCAAGGTGTGCAAGTTGGTGAAAGCGCTCTACGGGCTGAAACATGCCCCAAGGATGTGGTACAAAGAGATGGACGGTTTCATGACCGGCCTCTCCTTCGCGCATTGCCAGAATGACCCGAGCATGTACGTGCGCGATGATGGGAGAGGGCTGATGCTGGTTGCGCTGTACGTGGATGATCTGATCATCTGCTCGTCTTCGGTCGAGCTGCTGGATGGGCTGAAGTCTGACCTCAGCAAAAGGTTCAAGATGAAGGACATGGGTCCTCTCGAGTACTACCTCGGGATTGCCATCCACCGCAACCGAGTAGCAGGCACCATCGAACTCAACCAAACCAAATACATTGGTGAGGTACTGAAGCGCTACCACATGGAAGACTGCAAACCTGTCAGCACCCCAATGACGACCGACACAAAGCTGAAGGCCTCCATGTCGCCAAGCAACGAAGCAGAACAAAGGGAGATGCAAGACATCCCCTACCAGTCCGCCGAGGGTAGCATCATGTACGCCATGGTAGGGACTCGTCCGGACATCTGCTATGCTGTGGGACAAGTGAGCACATTCGTGGCCAACCCTGGACCACAACATTGGTCGGTAGTCAAGCGCATCTTGAGCTACCTGCAGAAGACACGTCACATGGGCCTCGTCCTTGGAGGCCAAGAAGGAACAGACCCCTTTCGTCTGAAGTGCTACACTGACGCTGACTGGGGAGGAAATCTTGATGACAGGAAATCCACCTCTGGATACGTGTGCATCTTGAATGGCGCTGCCATCTCATGGGCCACCAGGAAGCAGGATTGTGTTTTCTGTGTCCACGGCTGAGGCAGAGTACGTTGCTTTGTTTGAGGTGTGCAAGTAGACTCAATGGCTCCGCAGCCTGCTTGGCGAAATGACACTGCCACAGAAGGACGCCACGATCGTACACGTGGACAACATGAGCGCCATCTCGATGGCTGAAGATGAGATCATCTCCCGGCGAACAAAGCACATCGACATACGTTACCACTACTCACGTGACCTGGTCATGAAGAACGTGGTGGAATTACAGCACTGCAGAACAAAGAGCATGCTTGCTGACTGTATGACCAAGCCGCTGGACAGCGACTTGCATTATGCAGGCATTTGTGGATTCGGCATGAGGAGTGCGGCAGAGGAAGGGTGAGCTCCAAGTCATTGATGGAGCCGAGCAAGGGACAGATGGACAGAGGTGCAAGGGAGAGATTTGTTGAAATAGTATGCACCTTGTCCACTGCCTAGCTGGCTAGCTACACATACAGACAAGGCATGCACTGCTCTATGGAGTATGTCCCCTTGGTCTGTTCTGAGATGGGCCAGGAATGCACTGCCCATAATGGGTATGTCCCCTGTGCCTCATCATAGGAACNGCCCCAAGGATGTGGTACAAAGAGATGGACGGTTTCATGACCGGCCTCTCCTTCGCGCATTGCCAGAATGACCCGAGCATGTACGTGCGCGATGATGGGAGAGGGCTGATGCTGGTTGCACTGTACGTGGATGATCTGATCATCTGCTCGTCTTCGGTCGAGCTTCTGGATGGGCTGAAGTCTGACCTCAACAAAAGGTTCAAGATGAAGGACATGGATCCTCTCGAGTACTACCTCGGGATTGCCATCCACCGCAACCGAGTAGCAGGCACCATCGAACTCAACCAAACCAAATACATTGGTGAGGTACTGAAGCGCTACCACATGGAAGACTGCAAACCTGTCAACACCCCAATGACGACCGTCACAAAGCTGAAGGCCTCCATGTCGCCAAACAATGAAGCAGAACAAAGGGAGATGCAAGACATCCCCTACCAGTCCGCCGTGGGTAGCATCATGCACGCCATGGTAGGGACTCGTCCGGACATCTGCTATGCTGTGGGACAAGTGAGCAGATTCGTGGCCAACCCTGGGCCACAACATTGGCAGGCAGTCAAGCGCATCTTGCGCTACCTGCAGAAGCCACGTCACATGGGCCTCGTCCTTGGAGNCCCTTGGTCTGTTCTGAGATGGGCCAGGAATGCACTGCCCATAATGGGTATGTCCCCTGTGCCTCATCATAGGAACCATACCTTTTTGGCTTGGTTGATTAGGCACCGGAGTCTCAAACCAGAGGTCGCGGGTTCAAACCCCGCGACGGCCGCAATTTTCTTTGTGGCCAAAACTGGGACAGGAAGCTTCTAGGAAGCTTACTAGAGCCTGCCATGAGGATGACACTTGGCGGTCTAAGGACGCGCCAAGTAGGAATGTAGGTTGAGGTTGGCTCCAGTGGAGCCACTACAAGCAGAAGCCTTAGCAAAGCTCTGCAAGTATAAAAGCCTGTACCTTGCATGCATCCATTTACAGTTCTTGCCTTTGAGACTCCTCACAGAGTGTCCAACCAAAGGTAGACACTAAAGACCAACATGCGGACTTCGTGAGGTTGCAAACCAAACGAACCTAAAGTGTGGATCCCTCGTTCGAGGGTGATATGTTATCTTGGTTGCAATACCAAGAGCGGTTGGCGGCCTCCCATGTCGGGACCCGTTTTCTAGACCGTTGCTATCTGGCGCATTGACATGAAGGAAGCCAACGCTTTCCTCCAGACTACATGTATGATGAAGGACCTTGGTCTTGCACCGGTGTTTCTTGGCATAGAGATTGTGCGAGAACGCAAACGTCGGATACTACTGCTGCATCGGGTCCGATACGCACGTGTTGTGGGGGAGCTCTTTAGTTTCCTCCTTGGCGCAGTGCCCACGGCCTCCACACCTCTCACACCCGACGGGCAGGATGCCTTGAAGGTGGATGATCCCACATAACTGGGGCAGATACTGGATGTGACCTTGTACCTCCTTCCCATCAAATCTCTGATGTACCTGGCCACACACCGTGACATCGCCTTCACCGTCAACCTCCTTGTAGAGTTTCCACAGGCTCCACGCGCTAGAACCCTTCACGCGGCTGTGTAAGTGGTGCGGTACGTGGTCTCCACATCGTACCTCGGACTTTGCTTTCGCCGGTAGTGTTCGGTGGTGCTTGACGGCTACACCGACAACGAGTGGGCTTGGAGTCCAGATGGACGCAGTTGCACTGGTTACGTGTTCTTGCTCGGTGGTACCGCAGTGTTCTGGCAAAGCGGGAAGCAAGGCTGCATTGCACGTAGCTCATCGAAGGCAGAGTTTGTTGCTCTGGGTGTAGTGGCCGCTGAGGCAGTATGGTTGTGGCTCCTGTTCCTTGAGCTGGGTCATTTCGTACGTGCCATTCTCCTTCGTTGGGACAACCAGAGTGCTCTCGCCAATGCAGAGAACTCTGGTATCTTTCACACTCGCACAAAGCACATTGCAGTCGAGCATCACTTGGTGCGTGATCTGGTGGAGCAGTACGTGATCTTTGTCATATGGGTTGGCACTCACATGCCGTGTGCCGACTTCTTGACGAAGGTACTAGCACGCGGGAAGTTTCTGGTGGCCATTCATTCTGTTGTGCTTCGCTCCTTGCCTGAGAGTGGTTGAGTGTGGGGTATGTCTGTGTCTGTGTCACGAATATTTTAGCACTCGTTCTTCTCGTATCAATGATGTACGTGTATGGACATGTGTACCATTGGGTCATGGGGGAGTATTGTGATTTGTAACATTCCTCTCGACCTGTACAGTTTACTGTCACCACTCGGCCGTGTCCATACTCGTATAGATCCTTGATGCGGACACTGGTGGTACCGATGCGTCATCTGGTGTTGGAAAACTAGCTTGGAGCTGACCGATGACCGTTCCAGAGCTGAGGACGCTGCCCGAGACCTCTTGTAGTTTTCCTCCAGCATGCAGGAGTTTATCGGTGGACTGGCCGTGGGCCTGATTTGCATGTTTTTGCATTGTGTGTCCACCGTTTGATGCTAGATGCATGCATGTGACCAGTCGTAATGGGCGGCTTGTAATTTTGTACGTTTATGTTCAGACAACATAGCGTTCTGACATGTCTGCGCTGAGTTACGGCCAAAACAGTGGTTTTGGGCCGGTTTTAGGACAGATCGTGTGGTGGCGCATGGAACACCCACTGTGCGCCGCGGCAGGTACTTATGCCATGGACCTTTCATTTGTCATCTCTCTTTGCTAATGCTATTGAAGCATTGTGACACTTTGTCTTGTGTCTCCTAGCTAGACCCTTGCCGTTGTGTGCATGACTTGTGACTGTCGTCACCGTGTGACCTGGCACTGACGCCTACTCAGCAGCTGTGTCACTAAGAAGCTTCGATGCATCTTCTCAGTTTGCATATTGAAAAATAAAACAAAAAAAGATCTCATTGCTCGATGGAGATCGAGCGAAAACGTCCGTTCTATAGATCGAGCAGAAACGCTCGTTTTGTTTTCTTTTCCTTACTTGCAAACTGGAAAGGTTTTACATTCAAACCTTAGTCAAACCCTATCCAAGATTAAACTGGGGGTTTTAGGGATTTCATTTATGTGCGGGCTTCTGCTAGGCTTCGCGATAGTAGGGCCCAGCAGGTTCCCTTTCAACGGATGGGGAGTTTTGGACCTCCCATGCCAACCATACACAAACCCCCCACACAAACATTCACAAACCCTCAAATGAGGGGTTTGTGAATGTTCAAAGAGATTGATGATGTCATTATGTCGACGCTGGATCCCATGGAGCTTCGACATGCTAAGTTTACTTGCATTTTTTGGGTAGAATGTTGACACTCTCAGGTTAGTGGGTAGGGGAGTGTTATTCTATACGGTGAAAATGCCGATTGCCCCCTGTTTTGTCACCCTTGACCCTCATATACCCCTCGCTCAGAACAATAAGCCCCATCCACCCCTCCGTTGGAACGATAAACCCCATTTGCCCCTCCGCCAGACCGATAAGCCCCATCCGCCCCTCCGTCGGAGCGTTAAGCCTGATTCGCCCCTCCGCCAGCACGATAAGCCTCATTCGCCCCTACCCATCAACAATAAGCCCCATATACCCCTCAATTGGCTTTCGATGTCGATCCATAGAAAATGATGCAAAATAATCCTAATGTACCCATGGTCTGTGATGTGACGTAACACAACCAGTGAAATGGAACCTTCCATAGACACCTGCGCCTCCCTGCTTGAGTGTGCGTTCGGCCGCACATGATGACTGATGCTTTTCAAAACCACGGCCCGGTTCGGGACATAGTCGAGTCATTTGCGTGGTCAAACCCGTGCGTATGTTCTACATACATTACGGTTCAGATCGCATTGGACTTCCTCCTCCCTCTCGTACTCACGAGTACATTGAGCAAACCCTATTTTGACATGTCCCATGTTCGACAAACACGTCCTCTGCCACCTTTGCAACACTGGGCTGGTAGCCCTGAACCAGTACACGGTCCTTGGGGAACCGTTACATTTCCCCTCCCTCCCATGGATCACGGAACTGCGGTAGCCGAGTGGGCAAACATAAAGTGTTCATGGGACATCATCAACCCAAATACACCCGCCGACCCATATACCATGTCTTGGAAGTTGGGCATGCGGGCACCCCATGCCCGCCAATTGTACTGTCCACCCAATTGGGTGCCATGGATGTCGATGTGGCCAATTCCATGTTCGCGGTTGTGATCGTCGTCATCGTTGAGCTACCCTACAGCCTGGTGGTTTCGTTATTAAATAATTATTCAGGGACAACGAATTCATTCATTCGGCTCTGGCCAGGAAATTCTGTGCCCTAAAACGAATACGGAGTATTAATTCAGTCATCCTTGTTCGACCCTGACCTGTCGAGCGAAAACCAAAGTGCGATCGCGTGACCTCGGACGGTCACGCGATCGCGCGTTTTTCGGTGTCAGACAACACCGACACCGGAAAACCTGAGTGACGGAGCCGAAACCGACGGCTCAAGGGCACAAAAAAAAAAACGAAATCACGACAACAGCATGGAGTGATTTTGTCCAATTCAAAAACAGAAAATTAATTGTTCCCAAAAACGAACCAAGACTACACCCTGAAAATTATTTTGGAAGACGAAATCATCAGGCAGTAGGGTATGTCCTTGGTGTTTTTCATGACTATTTGCCGGGCACTGTAGACTGAAGTTCTTACACGTGAAATGATGAATGTACCACCCTTGTTGTGATTAATTATCTGCGTTGATGCAACAGAGTGTCCACTTATTTAGGGTATATGAGTACAAAGTAATGACAAATATAGTAGCCCTAAGAGGACATTTCATGGGCAAAACTGCAATGTATAGCCGGGCACTTTTGGCTCAAGTTCTCTCATGTCACGTTCAAAATGTCAGCGTCATTGTCATTATACACCCCTTCATAACAACAAAAATTCCATCTCTTCAGCACAAATGTGGACACAGTGATGACATATGTAGCAGCTAGAATTGGACACTTCATGATGAATACAGAAAGCTGAACATTTGTGTGTGTGTGTGTGTATTGAAGATATCTTTGTACATGGCTGTGGGTCAGTATACAGGCTTTATCAGATAAGCCCACGTACAGTTTTTTCAAGTGTTATGTCAAAGTTGTCCTACACATCGGTATGAACACAAGGAACAGTCAAGTGGGTAGTAATGTGTTCTTCTTCAACATTAGTAACTGTAATTAACCTTTACTTGGCATTCATTACTAAACATCATGGCACGACATAGGCCGTAATTTGTAAATGGAAATTGGCTTGAGGAAATTGCATGATGAAAATTTCAATGACTAAACACTACACACACTGATGCTGGGATATGTCATCTCGTCAAAAAGTTCACGAATCAACCTTTGGAGAAAGTGAACAATGTCACAGACAGGACACAACTGCTCCCATGGCTGACAGTGTTCAGCATCGTGGAATACCTCTATCTTGATGTCTGAATGTTGGCTGCCACGTCTGCTGTTTGAAACATGCTGGCCACTGAAACCCCTCCCCACATGCAATGAACTACCCTGCTAATCTTTAGTTTCGATATAAAACATTTTTGGTCGACTTTGTTCAACAAAAATGTTTTTTTTTTCGATTTAGTTAGGTGCCACCTAAATAACTATTGTTGGGTGTTGATCATCAAAACTATACGGTGCCCATTGGTTTTACTCCTATCCTGTCAGAACATCTTCTTTCTTCCTCCGATCCTGTGTATTGTTTCAATTTTTCCTCGCATCTCCAACTCATTTCTCGCGAATGGACATGAAACCGCGAGTGTCTGGGCTGTCAGGTCTGTCCTGACATTCTGACACGTCAGACCAAGCGCGATATCGGAATAGATTCCAGTCGCGCTTGGGTCTAGTGACGAGGTTATCCGCCACTACTGGCGTCGAACCTGCTCGACGCCGAATGTCAGGAATACGTTTTTTCGACGGGCGAAAGTTAAGATACCATCTAAATAACTACAGGATGAAAATCAATGGTCAAAATTAAAGAACACATAAATAACAATATTGAGAAAATAAAATTTAAAGATCAGTAGGGTACTGTGCCTCGGGTTAACCCTAACCTTCTGCCTAACCTGAAACCCCCCTTTCCTGGTGAGCTGTGACCCACTGAGTGAAAGGTTTGTTCACTCTCCACTGTCCAGCACACTTCATCTTGCACATGAACAAAACCAAGTATTAGACATGATAAGCATAGGTGGTAAATTACATGAAGTTATGTAAAGGAATGCACGAAGAAGAAGCAAACACACACTCACCTCTCTCTGCCTCATCTCGCTCTTCCTCGTACTTCTCTTGCCACTCTCTCTCCTCCTCATCCAACTACTATGTGTGTTCATCCTGCGTGACCGTCTCACCATCATCACCAAGAGGAGGGTAGTATGCACCAGAGTCATCAGTTTCACCACCATCATCCTCATCATCCTCGTCATTCCAGGGTGGAGCCGCGGGATCATACTCCACGTCACCACTGGCATACGTTGCAAGTGGAGCATCCACACTCATGGAGGCATTTGCACGTACCTCCAAGGCTGCTGCAGCCTATGTTGCAGCAGCCTCTAGGCCTCCATCATACCTCCTTGCTGCAGCCTGAGCAGGGCTTGGAGCTGGCGGGTTCTTGCAACGTGTCTTGGTATGTCCCTTTTGCCCACAGTTTGGGCAAAAGAAGTTTCTTTTCTCGCAAAGTCTCACAGTCTTTCCGTGCGCTGTGAGGGCGGCCCTTCCCACGCCTAGGTCCTAGCTGCAACCAAAGGGGTTCCACGGGCCGAATGTTTTTCACCACTGGAGAGGGGAGGGGTTGTTGTATGCCCGACGAAAGGCCATGTGGGTAAGTCTAGGATCGGAAAGGTTCTATGCGTTGATGCGCTTCACGACCAATAAAGCGCATGCATGCTGACAAGGCAGTCCAAATTCCTTCCACCAACCACAAGTGCACGTCTTCCCCAGGATGTCAACCCGCCAGTCAGTTGGCTTGGACAGGGGCCAAGGCACTCTACACACCTTCAGCCTGGGCACGGTGAGCAGAGAACATGCGCTGCACACAGGGGTAGATGCTGACAAAATAGTAGTACGGATACAGCTTCCGATTAGCTTCGATGCGCGCGTTTCCAGCTCTCAGCTGCGTTGGACGTTGTGTGACCCCCTCCGCCAAGAGGGCAGTGGAGGCGTGTCCACTTCTCCAGAGGTACCCCCCACCACACTCCCATCCTCCCCTTGCCTTCCAAATAGGTATGCATACGCAGAGGTACTCACTTGTCGCAGGTGGGTGGTTGCCTTCTCCAATTGCTCCACATTCAGCGCATGCGCACACTTCCATGCCCAGTGTGCAGCCTTTTTCTCATATGAAGTGCGGACGTTCTCGCGTAAGTGCCATGCATAGTATGTGTGGGTAGCACCAGTGAGGTACTTCTGCATCGCTTTCTCCAACCCTTTCTCTCTGTCTGTGATGATGCAAGTGCCGGTCTGTGCAGCACTGGGATACGTGAGGGCGAACTGAGAGCAAAACAACATCCAGCCCTTCCCATCCTCGGTCGGTGCCAGTGCCCACGTCGAGGGAACAACGTGGTCGTTGGCATAAGAAAATTGGGCAAGCAAGAGAATTTGCTTGTGCCCGTTTTCTAGAAATGTTGTATCCATTGTCAAAATCCGGCGACAGTGTTTGAAGCCGATCCTGGCAGCACCTAGAGCGACAAAAGCCCACACGAAGGCATCATTCTTGTCCTTGTGCGTGACCGCATGTCTACCTAGGTCCACGCGTCTCAGCTGAATGCAGCACGTGGACATACACATGTGAATAGATGTAAAAGGTGCATCCCAACCAAAGTGCAACGGCTCACAAGCGCATTTGTGTACATACCTCGTCGACGTATGACGGAAAGAGGCTCCTCGTGTCGGTCTTCTTGCCCATGAGGTTTTCCTGAGCCCGTGTCTTCGCACGGTAGAGCGTGTTGTTAGAAGTGTTCACGCCGGTCCATTTGTGGAGTACCTACCGCAGGATGGCTGTTGAAGGTGTTGGGTTGCGCTGCAGGGCCTTTGATGTTTTGCGGGCCACCCACCCCTTCTGCTGCGCCGGATTGCTGCGGCCAATGGTAGGGACACACTCGTGTCCCTCGGCATAGTGGGACAGAGGGACGTGTCCAAACCTACGTGTAACACGAGCCAGGAGGAGCCAGGTACAACCCTTGTTCTTTGCCTCGGAGCACGTGAAGTGGAATCTGGCAGGCTCACTGTACACCCACTTCAGATCGAAGCGGTTGTCAACCGCATAGTCCTCCACAAACGCCCGAGCGGTGTCCATGTTGTCGAAGAGCATGCCCTCCGCCGGCTGCTTCAGCATCCCCATGTGCTTCTTTGGACTGTGACATGGTTCATCGTCTGAATCACCTGTCCATGACAATTTAGCATAACATGACAAAACAAATGCGGGTATAGAAAATTAAACTTGCAACAACAGGATTACGAATCTGTACTTCCATCCACACGGTCTGCTTGCTCTGAAGGAAAGCAGACACATGAAAAATCATGGACACAAAGTGAGCATTACCGAGGTGGCAATGTGGGACAAACAGGACGCGACGGTGTCCCATGCTAAACCTAACGGTTCCGGCTTCCCGGACATCGGGGGACCCGGGAGCACGGGGTGGTTCATCCGGGAGTTGGTTTTGTGGGAGGCCGTCAGCCTCGTCCAACTGGCGGGCCCACCAGTCATCTGCCCAATCCCGAGTCAACCAAAACATGACATCGTCAAACGCGCCTGATGGGTCGTCCGGCGGTGGGTTATCGGGGTACCAGCGCGGTGCAGGAACCTGAGCGGGCCGAGGAGCATTCTCGTCAGGACTTGGTTGTGTGGCGACATGCCACGCGTGGTCCGGGGAAGCCATCCGAAACAAAGGGTATTTTGGCCACAAAATAGCTTGCTATCGATCCCATGTACCCTCCTAGTCAGGCTTACCAATGTCCCATACGACTTGGTCATCCACCATCCCGCAGTCACGAAGGAGGCAGCTGCAGAAGCAACATGGTTGGAGGGAGAGGTGACGGCGTCAACGACGACCGTGCGAGACTCAATGACACTGGATCTAATTGAAGCCGGACCCTAACAAAACATGGCGTGTAACTGGCGGACCATCCGAGGATAGGTGGACATGCAAGATGAGGGCACTTTCCGCCGATACGTTTCATCTTACACACTCTGCTACTGTAGTGCATATCTGAGTCATCCGGCGGCAACGACTATTTCACCATGCTTTTGTTGGGGTGTGTGGCTTCCACCGGTCACGAGCCACGGCTGTGGCAGCTATGGGTGCACCCGGATGGTGAGCGGCCACCGCATTGGAGATCGTGATGACCCGAAGGGACTCCGGATCGTCCAGGGACTTATCCAGCAGCTACGACATGACAGGTGTGACGTAGATGATGCGTCTCTACAACCTGACTGGCTGGTCTGCCGTTGCTGGAGTTTTCTCGGTGGTCAAGATCCACGCACCCGGGAGCCTGTACCGGTGCGATGAGGAGACCTGCAACTTTGTGTGTGCTTCCTATCGTGGACATCACACGCTAACGTCTTGTTGCTACACTCATACATTTATGGGTGCTCTTAGTGCAGTTCAGAGTGCTCTAGAGTTTTCTCGGTGGACAGGCCATTTTCACCGATTTACTTGTTTTTCTTGCTTTTTGTGTCTGGATGATGCAAACCCACCTTGCGTGGGTCCGTTGCGTAGAGTTCATCGTTTTGCACGTTTTGGTGCAGACAGCAGGTGACTCTGACACTTGAGCAGTGAGTTACGGCCAAAACTATGGTTTTAGGTTAGTTTGAGCAAGTACGAATATACCGCCGCCCCTAGCGAATCTAGGCGACCAACAACTATTTACGCTAATTATTGCTCAGTTGTCATCTCTCTTAGCATGTGTTTTATTTATGGGAGCACATTTGACAATGTCTGTATCCTCTAGCCAAACCATTGCCGTTTTGCATCCGACCTGAGTGCTGACGCCTAGTCAGTGGCAAGCGTGCTAGGAAGCTTCCTAGAATCATTTCATGGTATCAGAGCAAACAAGCCACATCTCGCTGTGCTGTGCAGCGGAGACACAAGAGCAGCAGCAACAGTGAGTGGCAGCAATGGCAGCCACCCGTAACAGCAGCAGCAGATCCTGGAGGGACCCACCACGACTACGTTGCAACGGAGCAGTGGAGGCATCGGAGACAGAGGCGGCAGTTGCAAGCAACTGCGTCCATAGCAGCAACATCGGCGGGAAGCACCTCCTGCGAGAGCAGCTACGAGCATCAGCCACTACAGCAGCAGCACCGGGTGGCAACAGGATCCATGTCTGGTCAACTGTGTGTACACAAGAAAAAAATGTGGGTGGGAAGAAGCAACTCGCAGCAGCAGCTCTCAGCGGCTGCGAGTAGTCACAAGCTGCACCAACCAAAGCACCAGCAGGTAGGAGCTGTAGAAGCAGTTGCAGCAGCGTTGGCGGGCAGCAGCCACACTAGCAACGACTGAAACTCGCGCTTGTAGCAGCAGCAGCGGTGAGCAATATCCGCAGCAGCAGCACCAGCAACCGTAGTAGTGGCGAGCAGCTGCTACAGCATTTGCAGTAGCAACAGCAACAAGCAGCAGCCGCAACAGCAAGTAGCAACCGCAGCTGTAGTAGCAACAGCAGCAGCAATTGCTGTAGCAACCGCAGCAGCATTTGCTACAGCAGTTGCTGTTGTCAGGCTTGAGGGTGACCCGATGCGAGGGACCCCACCTTGGGGGGGGGTCTGGTCGGTCGGGCCCGTCGTGCCGATGGAGGGCGCGACAGCGCCGGCCAAGCGCCGGCGCTTGAGCCGGCGAGTGCCGGTCAAACGTCGGCCCCCCTCGGCTCAGAGGGACAGGGGAGGCCGATGGGCAGCCTTCTTCCAGCTACACGCGAGGGGAGGACCAAGCCTCCCCCTCCACTGTGCTTGTTGCAAGGGTCGAGCGAGACAACCAAAGAAAAAAAAAGGAAGGGAGGGTTTCTTTGAGTAGGGCACTCATACCAAACCCCAGGAAGAGGAACCCGACTGGCACCAAATGATCAGTGACCCAAACCAAAAAAAAAAACAAAAAAAGGGGGGAAGGGGGCCCCTCCTACTCCCTTTGAATTGAGGAAGGGAGTTTGTGCTTTAGTTTTCCTTAATATTCTACCTTTTATTGTGGCTTGAGGCCACCACCGTCGGCTGACGATGGAAACCGCTGTAGCTGCAGCCGCCGCGAGAGTCGTAGCATTAGCAGTAGTAGTGAAGGTGGCTTGAGACCACAGCCACTGCGAGATTCGTAGCACTAGCAGTAGTAGTGAAGGTGGCTTGAGGCCACAGCCGTCTCCTGACGACGGCACCCGGTGCAACATTGGCGGTACCAAAGGCGACTTGAGGTTGCACATTACGATATCGCCATTGTGTGGCGATAGTGCAATACTATGGCTGAGGTTGTGGCTATGATTGACGACATTGTAGCCAGTCTGAGAGACGTTGCACCACCCGCATCCCTCTATGTGGCTCTTTGTGCCACCGGGATCGAGTGTGCAGGACTATCACCCACGCTCAGCTCTCGAGATGAGCTACGCAGTGTGGCCGTGGGCGTTACCATCGCCATAGTCTGCGCCTGAGCCTCAGCCGTGGCAGCCGCCACAAGCACAGTGGTCGATGCAGCCATGGCACGAGTCCCACTTGTCCTCAGGGTTTTTGTGCTATTACTGTCGAGATAGGAAGCATGGCTGGCGCCAGTGCCAACAACCCCCTCTTGGGTGGCATCCCCCGTGGGTACGATCCTCCCCACCTCCTCCTTTAGTGGATACGTCACCAAGTGATGCCACATCACTTCTGCGTGGTGATATGGCCGCCCTACACATGGAGGTCCGGAACGTCAAACGTATGGTCTAGCAGCTCCTTGACCACGTGACTTCCGAGCGAGCTGCCACCCCGTCGTAGGTGTCGCCTCCCACTTCATCCTCATCTTCCTCCCGATCATGCATCCCTTCCTCTGACGGTACTAGTATACCAGATCTCTCATCTACATCCGTCGCCCTCCGCTCTGTCTTGGAGGCTTTCGGCATCATATCGACGGACGGACCCTAAGCCCCTCGCCGTACCGCTCATTCTTGCACTCGTCCTGCACGGTGGCAAGCTACTTCTCTTGCACAGCGCGCTGGTAGCAACATCAGACGCGACGGTAGGAGGAGTCTCAGGTGACGAGACCCCCTTGTCTCCTGTCCACGAGTTGGTCTGCCGAGTCCCCACAGCTCTTGCCGAGGTGTCAGTCGTGGGGAGGGTGGTTTGTGTGCTGATGACCACGGCGGAGCTCGGCGTTGGTGAGGCCACTACTCTATAGCGCGGGATGGTTGAGGCGGATGATGCTACACAACTGACTCAGCTAGTGGAGAGTTTGGCAGGGGGAGACGTTCGCCATGATGGAGACTCTTCGTCATAGGAGGATTGGTATGAGGCTGAGTCAGAGTCCGGGATAGAGATGGTGTTCATTGATACCTTGGCGGATGACATGACGACGGCCGATGCAGGAGCTACGCCTAACGGTGTGCGCGCTCCCGTGTTAGCTGGTTTGGGGACAGCTGCCATGGTGTCAGGAGCAGCAACAAGAGCAGGTGATAGAGATGTTGGTACTCGTCACCTAGCAGATGCCCACGTTGTTCAGACAAATACTGCTAGGCAGCAGGATCAAGTGATGGACCACCAGGACGAGGCAGACTTCCTGTATGAGGATTAGTCGTCCTTCGTGGAGTGGTCGGACGCAGGGTCGGAGGCAGATGTAGAGGCCTAGTACACTACCATTCTTGTAGTAGCCACGGCACAAGCACGAGGAGGCCCTTCGGTGACAGCAGACGTCCGTGTGTGCGACATGGAAGATGCTGAGTGAGCTGCGGACCTCCGACACCTTGCTGCCCTGACCGGTGTTGCTGACACCACGGCGGTGCCTACCAAGGACACAACTACTCTCGTCTGAGCTACAGTTCTAGTACTCGAGCGCCTACAATCCGCGCTCGACGAGCAGGAGGCGGTGGTGGCTCGAGCTGATGTTCTAGCATGACAGGCTGTCAAGGAGTGTGTGGAGGATGTACATAGGCGGCTCGAGGCAGTTGAGTGGACTCTACAGGATGCATGTCTGAGACAGGCAGACCTCTAGTAGCAGGTGGATGATGGGCTACACACTAGGGATCACGAGGAGCATCACGGCACTGGCCGCACCTTCGATGACCACGACGTCGTCGCGGATGCAGCTGTACCTACACATGTCGACGCCCACTCAGCAGCTGACGGCCGAGCGACAGGTGTGTCACGAGCAGCAGGTGCCTTCACTACAGCCATTCCTACAGCCCCAGACAACTTCTGTGGGGACTCATTGTCTTGCACTCCCACCCTACCAGCACTTCATAGCCCGGTGGCACTTGAGTCGACGAATGACGCAGAGGAAGTTGACTTATGCGATGAGCAAGTGCAGCTTCACTCCTTCCTATGGGATGACACATGAGGCTGCAGGTGGCTCTGGCTCATGCCGACACGCACACGATCGAGGTCCACCGTCAGTTTTGTTCCGCGACTGACTGCCTACATGCCGTAGATGTAGCCAGCCGGTCGGCTGCCGCGTCAGAGCTTGTCGAGCTCCACACGCGCCTTGACGTTGCGGAGGCCGCGAAGAGATATGGAGCTTAGCAGTTGGAGGCCATACATTAGGCAATTGTCTTGAAGGACGCCCTCACCAGACACATCAGCAGATGACGACAGCAGTGACAATAGCGACGACGACACGAGCGACGACGGCGCTCTGGGGTTAAGCTGTGTGAGAGTACATCTCACCAACATTGTCGTCACCCTTGCTATTGCATTGTAAGGGTATGTGGCCATGGGGGAACCGTGCTCCCTCCTTAGGTATTGTGTTAGGAGTAGCAATCAGCTTTGTCCGAGCTGTCAACCTATGTAGCCCATGGGGGGTGTTGGTGTGTGGGCTTTGGCCTGACACTCTTTTGAGGACAACGAGGTTACTTGGGGTACGGCACGATGCTAGGGTCGAGGTTATGCTGTTCGAGACCCACACACCTGGTGAGTTCTACCTATGTGACGTGGAGACCCATTGTCCACATGTGTTATGTATGATCCATGCATGACGCAGTCGAGACCCGGACACCCGGAGACATTTTCTGGGGTCACGAGGAGACCTTGCTTATCTGTCTCTCTCCCATGATATTTGACATGTAGGTGTGTGATTGATTTCTTACATGGTGCAGACCCGGGCACTTGGTGGGAAGAACCATTATCACGACGAGACCTTGTGTTATAGTATGCTTGATCAGTGCTCTCCATGACTGGTTTCCTGAGTCATCCTGGCCTGACTTTTGCTTAGCCATTGTGGTGTTGATGGATGTGTCAGCCAGGGGGGGTGTTGGTACGTGTGGCTTCCACCCGTCACAAGCCACGGTCGTGGTAGCTACATGTGCACCCGGATGGTGAGCTGCGGCCGCATTGGAGATCGTGACGACCCGACAAGACTCCGGATCGTCCAGGGACTTATCCAACAGCTACGACATGACAGGTGTGACACAGATGATGCGTCTCTATAGCCTGACTGGCTGGTGTGCCGTTGCTAGAGTTTTCTTGGTAGTTGAGACCCACGCACCCGGTAGCCTGTACCGGTGCGATGAGGAGACTTGCAACTTTGTGTGTGTTTCCTGTTGTGGAAAGCACACGCTGACGTCTTGGTACTACACTCGTACATTTATGGGTGCTCTTAGTGTAGTTCTAAGTGCTTTAGAGTTTTCTCGCTGGACAGACCATTTTGGCTTATTTCCTTGTTTTGCTTGCTATTCGTGTCTGGATGGTGCAAACCCATTTGCGTAAGTCCGTTGTGTAGAGTTCATCGTTCTGCACGTTCTGGTGCATGCAGCAAGTAATTTTGACACCTGAGCAGTTAGTTTCGGCCAAAACTGTGGTTTTAGGCCAGATTGAGCAAGGACAAAAATACCGCCACCCCTAGCGACTCTAGGCGGCCAGCAACTATTTAGGTTGATTTTTTATCAATTGCCATCTCTCTCTACATGTGCTTTATTTTCCGAAGCACATTTGACACTGTCTGTGTCCTTTAGCCAAACCCTTGGCGATTCGCGTCTGACCTGTGTTGAGGCCGCGAGCTGACTGGGCGCTGACGCCCAGTCAGTGGCAAGCGTGCTTGTACGAAATGAAGAGCACATTATCTCAAAAGTGAAATAATAATACCAGGTCACCCTTCTTCGTCAGAAAATGAACAATGTACTGTCACATTACACGTTCCAAATTTTCGAGGGGTATATGGGGCTTATTGTTCACGGGTATGGGCGAATGAGGCTTTTCGTGCTGGCGGAGGGGTGGTTCGGGGTTATCGCTCCGACGGAGGGGCACATCGGGCTTATTGTTTTGACGGAGGGGCGGATGAGACTTCTCGTTCCGACGGAGGGACGGATGGGGCTTATTGTTCCGACCGAGGGGTGGATGGGACTTATTGTGCAAAACTAGGCCCTATTCTATACGCAATTGAATTTTGTGGCTAATCCCTACATGTACCCCCAAAAAGTAGGATAAATTGACCATACAATGCTAGTTTTTGCTATGTCCCAACAAGAGGTGTCGAATCTAGGCAGATGATGAAGTTTTGGACCTACCTGAATCCTAGCCTGTCGGATGCTCAACCTTGATAGCGGTGGTGGAAGAAGTAAGCCGACCTGAATAGCTAAATCATTGTCTTTCCGCCCAGGCAATTCTGGCCGTCATTTATTCCAAAAAAGTTTGCCCTGCTTGTTTGTGATATACTGACGCGCTAGCCTTCACACATTCACGACGGTTTGAATGCAGGTCCTGTTCTGTTCTTCGTAATTAGTTGGGTTCAGCAGGAATGAGTCTGACTCAAATAGCTACACTGATGTTATGTTTTACCATACACACTTCCTTTCAAAAAACTCGTCGTTTAGCCGGCGTACCAAGTAGGTCTCTCACGTCAGGTCGGAGTTCGGCGCTTACGAGATGGATAAATTGACAAAATAATATTGGTTCCGGCTCTGTCCTCAAACCAGGTGCCTTGTTCCTATTCACTTCGAAAATTCAAACCTACCTGGTTCCTGGCCTACCGGAGACGCAAACCTGTCTGCGTTGGTCGAAGTTTTATGCCGACCTGAACAGCTGGACAGGTTGCTTTGACGCCCGGATTATCCAAGCCGTCAGCGCTTGAGAATGTGTTGACGTCTTTGTTTTAGCGTCATTGGCCTCACTAGCATGCAATTCTGACGAAGGTTGGAACTTAGGATTCATTCTGCCTTGTAAAAACTATGGTAACAATCCTACGTGAAGTTCATGTGAAGAAATGTGACAAAACATTGTTTTCAGAATTTTAAGGCCGCTCGCAAGGTCGCCGTTATGGCGGCCTTCGCTGTGAGGCTTTCACGTCAGGTCGGATTAATCTAGTCGCATATTTCGGAAGTCCTCTTTTTGAGCAGGAGTTTCCCAAGCGGATAAATTGACTAGATAATCCTGGTTTGGGCCTTGTCGGTTGCTTATGCGCCGGGTCCGTCTGGAAGAAGAGTATTTAAGGCTACCTGGTTTCCTAGCCTACCGGAAGCTCCGCCCTGGTAGTGGTGGTCGGCACCGTATGCCGACCTGAACGGTCGGGTGGTCGTTTTCATGCCCAGGCTCGATTGGCCGTCTCACCTTTTTCGAGTTCCGAAATTTTTGCGGATGGCTCTAGCCGTCTTATCTCCCCTCTAGTTCAATCGGAGGTCCTGTTCTCTATACCATGGTCGATGCTAATGAGCTGATGACAACTCGACGAGAGAATAAATCATATCTGAAAAGTTTCAGAAACAGCGCGCTCGTTGTAATCGCGCCGTCGTCACTGCCTACAACTGTGGGCTCTGATGTTCCATCGGAGTATGGCTTAGGTCATATTAGCCTGCCAGATCAATCTATCGGTCATCGCTGACCGTCACGTATTTGGAAGCTAGCTTTTGGATCTGGCTCTTGTCATACATACCTACCGTCGTCGTCGTAGCCAGTCATGGCGACTGGTCAGGTCGTCGCCGCGGACAAGTTTGTCCTTCCCAAGCATTCCTGTCCTCAACGTCGCCAAATGTGGTGGTCGCTGGTCAGGTCGTCGCCTCGCAGAAGTTTCCCCTTACGAGATTTGCCGGCGGAGTTTGCCATGCGCTGTTGCTGGCCGTCACATGTTTTGACATAGGATAAACTGACCAGATAATCCTGGTTTGGGCCTTGTCTATAGCTTATGTGCCAGGTCCATCTGGAGGAAGAGTATTTAAGGCTACCTGGTTTCCTAGCCTACCGGAAGCTCCGCCTTGGTAGCGGTGGTCGGCACCGTATGCTGACCTGAACGGTCGGGTGGTCGTTTTCACGCCCAGGCTCGATTGGCCGTCTCACCTTTTTAGAGTTCCAAATTTTTTGCGGATGGCTCTAGCCGTCTTATCTTCCCTCTAGTTCGATCGGAGGTCCTGTTCTCTATACCATGGTCGATGCTAATGAGCTGATGACAACTCGACGAGAGAATAAAGCATATTTGAAAAGTTTCAGAAATAACGCGCCAGTTGAACTCGCGCCGTCATTGCTGCCTACAGTTGTGGGATCTTATGTTCCATCGGAGTATGGCTTAGGTCATATTAGCCGGCAAGATCAACCTATTGGTCATCGCTGACCGTCACGTATTTGGAAAACTAGCTTTTGGATCTAGCTCTTGTCATACATACCTGCCGTCGTCGTCGTAGCCAGTCATGGCGACTGGTCAGGTCGTCGTCGCGGACAAGTTTGCTGTAGCAAACGTGGCAGAATGTATGCCACTTTGTTATGTTGCCTAGACCGGCGCCTTAAATCCAAAAAGGGCTGCCGCGTCTTTTGTCCAGAAAATCGGGATCTGGACGACGAGGAGAATTCCTCGCCGACCAGCCCTGCGGACCGGAAGCTTTGAAGAAGCTTCCGATTTGCAGGAGGGCGACCGGATAGTGCCTCGCACTATCCGGCCGCCGCTCGAGGTCTCGCGACCTCGAGCGGCGAACGTGAGCCCATCGCGAATGTTCGCGATGGGCTACGCAGGGCCTGTGCAGTCGCATTGGGCATGACCCAATGCGACATCGCAAGGACCCCCACCCCATCGAGGGGCCCCTCACGAGCTCCCTCACCATGGTGAGGGGGCTCTCGAGGAGCCA
Source organism: Penium margaritaceum (assembly GCA_023375785.1). Classification (NCBI taxonomy): domain Eukaryota; kingdom Viridiplantae; phylum Streptophyta; class Zygnematophyceae; order Desmidiales; family Peniaceae; genus Penium; species Penium margaritaceum. The sequence goes on from SZWC01003813.1 coordinate 119,775, forward strand.
CCGGCGGGCGTTCCGATAGGACCACCCCGCAGAGTGCCACCTCCACTCGGTGGCGTGGCAAACACATTTTTATAAACGTGTTGGCCACACCATCGGACGAGGGGCGCCGAATGGTGGCAAAATACCCTCGTACACGTGAAGATGTTTTGCCACCACCTCCCCATCCCTAATCACGCCGGAAACTTAGGGTTTCCACGTGGACAACATAACATTGTTTAACGGGTTGACTCGACGAGAGAAATGTATCTAGTCGAACCGCGTCAACCCGCCGACAAAATGGATGGATAAAATAATATCCTCCATTCTTCCTCTTGGGTTGCCCTATGACGAGAATGGACTCCGCGCCCCGACCTTAGTCGGGGCATACTTGTGAGAGGAGTCAATTGTGAGAGACAGCATTTCACGGCGAAGTTAATCTCCATGACCAACCTACGCGATTGCCATGAGAAATCGGGTCCCGAGGGCTCAATCACCCACATAGACTCGCACCCTGTTTCACCCGCCGTGTTGCATTGGTATCCATGAGCTAGGCGTCACCCTTGGTGACTTAGTCGCTGGATGACTTGGAACCTGCTAAGTCACCGCTATGAAGCTTCAGCCACCACTCCACTCCTCCTCACCCAAGTCCGGCGGAGCAGATTGTTTGGCCGACAGCTCCACCTTCCTAAGAACGGCACAGAAGCAGCAGACTGGGCCGTTTTTGGCGACAAGGTCCGCAGCCGAGTTTGCTTCCGCCCGCCTTGCTGTCGCGTTGCAAAACCGCCGCAGCAGGCCAGTTTCTTCAGAAACATACCCCGACTTTGAAGAGGCGCTGCAGGCAGCAGACTTTTTCAAAACCTGCATGCAGCATACCGTTGGAAATCTCAAGAGACGCACTTTCCAGAAATCCATCAATCGCTGATTTTCGACATCTGTGCTGCCTGCTACGGCCCAGGGACCAAAACCTCGAAAAACAGGTTGTTTCTTCCCTTTTCAGTCAACAAAAAAAAAAACGTCCAAATTGCAGGGGAAACGCTGCCAAAAAAATTTCCAGATTTTTTGGCCATGATTTCATGCTTTCCTCTGACTTTGAATCTCATTTGATAAGTGGAAGGTAGGAAAGAGGGGTATTTTGGCACTTTCTCTTTGCAAAGGGAGTGGAAATAGTGGGAAATCGTTTTATCTCGTCTACCATAGCCAAGAGTGCTTGAAATACTTGGGAGAGATTGCTGGTGCATCTACATTCTACCTACCACCACACTCACTTAAATCTTGTAACCCCCTCCCTTCCCTTTCCTCCCTTCACCCCTCCTCACCACTCATGGTAGGAGGTGGTCTCCCCACGTCCGTGGCAGGAGGAGGCCCTCCAAAAACCCCAGCAAAGGAGAGTGGCCTAAGCGCATCAGGGAATCGTGCTCCGCACACGATGTCGCCGACAAAGAGCACTTGTGGGACGGGTACCGGTCACGCCGCATCCGCCGCTTTCGCGAAGATGCCGCCCGGTGGGAGCCCTGCCGCTAAGGACATCATGAAGGGACATGAGGAAGCAAAGGAGGCGACATCAACTCCACGCATTGGCGATATGGCCGAGGGCCTTGCTAACGCCGCCGGCGTAGCAGACGTGGTGGACGCAAAACCTGCTGTCACTGAGGGCGAAGACAATGACGTTGGAGCAGAGGACGACCGGCTCTCCTTGGAGGCCCAAGATGAAGAGGACGACGATCCTCTCAAGGGTGTTGACGCTGCCACCTTGGCGGCGATCAACCACCTTGTGGACCTCAAAATCCGTGACTTTCGCACGGTGGAAGCTGTTAGGGCTTCGGCCCTAGCAAAGGGGAACGGTGGCCCTAAGCTACCTATTGGTCATACATCTCGTGGCGTTGACCCGGATGGCATACCAGTAGGTGGTGACGGGAGGAACACGCTACCTACCTTGGCACGTGCACCAATCCTACAACCCCAGGATTGTCCCTTGGCTCGCCTTGAGCAAGGAACACCTGGAAGAGCACAGACATGTGCTACAGCCGCCAACACGACCATCGTGTTTAAGGCAGGCCAGGGATCACAAAAGGATCCAGCGAAAATCGCTGATGCACTGAACCTTTTGCAAGACGCCAAGGCATACGAACATTTGCTTGACGCCCTTGAGCGTAACCAGCTCACCAAGAGCGTGCTTGCCCTCAAGTAGCACGTTCATCTAGATGCATTCAATAGTATGTTGAACATCATGGGTACGTTGGTGGCTGGTGGCATGGCCGACAAGACTGAACCCGCCCACCCATCCCAGGGTCACACGATGATGCTCACAGTCTGACGGGTAACACCCATGATGATCGGTCGACGGGCCCAAGCGGCTCTCGTCGTCTTCATCAGGCTGAGAAAGCGATAAGCGAGAAACACCCTAAGGATGATGATGCAGCATTGGGCGCAGAGATCTCAAAGGTTGTAAAGCGCCTGAGTGATTATCCCAAGTTGGGCTCATCTAAGCACATGGACTTAGCCACTTGGAAGTCACGCATGGAGCTTTTACTTGAGCTTCATAACATCAAGCAACAAGCTTGGGGCACCATCGGGCTAGCTTGCCTTGACAGCTCAGCGCTCTTATCGATGAAGAACTGACTGAAAGTATTAAACGTGGAAACGCCTCAGTCGGTCCCCAGACCTCACTGGGAAGACCTCACTGCAAGATCCTCATGGACTTGTACGGTAGGGAGTCCGTCTCCCAGCAAGCGTCCAGGCGTCTGTCGAAAATCCGCCAGGGTGACCGCAAGCTTGCGGAATACCTCCAGGATTGGGACAACACCTTGGACAGAATCACTGATGAGGACCGCCATCCCATGTGGCAGATCGTGGAATGGCTCACCAACGGCCTTTCAAACGAGTCCCTCGCTCGCGCTTGTAAGCTGGATCCCCAAGGCAAGCCTTGGACCAGTTATGTTGAGCTGCATGACTTCATCCTTGTGAAGTACAACTCCATGCCGGTCGAGTATGGAGTGAATACACGCCGCGGCCAGCATCACCAGCATGGAAACAACAAGCGTCAGCACTCTCCCCAACGTGGTGAGCATAAGCTCCCTCGGCACGGGTCGGGTAGTCACAAACCCTCCAAACCGCAGGACAGCCATAAGGAGCGTGCAGATGGCAAGGCCAAGACAGGCACCCTCACCTGCTACTATTGTGGAAAGACTGGGCACTATGCGTCTGAATGCCGCAAGCGCCAGAAGGATCGTGCTGGTGGAAACACCAATGAACAGGGCAAGGACAAGCAAGATAAGGGACAAGGAAATCGCCAGATTGCCAAGGGCGTCAATGGTGGTCGCGGACGAGCAGGCCGTGGGAAGGGTTTTTGAATCCCCTAGTGGTCGGTAGTGGACAACCACAAGGGGCTCTGGCTGAGAGATCCTTGGATGTTGAACGTGCTTTCATGTTCCAAGATCATGATGTGAAATAGTTGGAATGCCTCACTGGGGCTTTGTTTTCCGCTGTTTTCTGCTCTCCCATGAGCAATGACTCTGTGTATCTCTCTCGCCATTGTCCACTCTTGTATCTCATCAATGATGAATGCTTGCAAAATCACACTTGCTTGATCGTTTCCACACAAAAGAAAGCAAACATAATACTTGAGTTGGCAAATGTAGCCCACAAGATGAACTCACTCACGCAAGTGGCTGTTGCAGTTCCCATCTTTGTGGGTCTCAAAAAAGAACTCTTGAATGGATGGCAACTCTTGTGTGATGTAAACAAAGGAAACCATATGTGGGAGCAAGTGGGTGACTCTGTTGAGCTACGTCGTAGCACGGAACACTTCTGGATGTACCACTTGCAAACCAAGCCTCCAAAGAGCTTGCTCACACGCTCCTCACAGGCAAAGATGACAATGCAATTCCCAGGCAATCTGGCTGGGGCAAGCATCCAAGTCCTAGTTGACACAGGTGCTGATGACGAGTTTATTAGTGCCTCTCGTGTGCGACAACTAGGATTGAAATGCACGCCTTGTGAGGGAAAAGTCACCGTCGGTGACGACCGTGAGGTCGATGTTCTCGGCACATGTCGAGCAAGGCTCAAGCTAAGAGCTCTCACAACAATTGTCAACTTAACTGTCATTGACTTGACAGATCATTTTGACGTTGTTTTGGGTGATCCTTGGCTTAATGAGCACAAGGCCAACATGAGTTGGGTTACAAAGACTCTCACTGTACAAAAAGGCAAGCGTGCCATCACGCTTTCGCCTATGGATCGCTCAAAGCCCTCTCACAAGAGTGAAAAATCCGTCCTTACGGTGCTTCAAGTAAACCGATACCTGCGTAAAAGGCACAACGTGTTCCTAGCGCAACTTCGTAAGGTCGATGAAGACGATCCACCGTCGAGCTCGAGTGATGTCAATTCTCTCCTTGAAGAGTTTTCTGACATTTTTGGCTCACTCTCGGATGGCCTACCGCCAGAACGGAATGTTGGTCATACGATGCCTCTCGAGCCAGGAGCAAGGCCATCGTTTCGGCCCATGTATTGCCTCAATCCGACTGAGCGTGAAGAAGCCGAACGACAAATCAAGGAATACTTGGCCAAGGGATGGATTGAACCCAGCAACTCTCCATTCGGAGCTCCTATCCTCTTTGTCAACAAGAAGGATGGAGGTTTGTGCATGTGTGTTGCCTACCATGCTTAAACAGCTTGACAGCTAAAGACCGTTATCCCTTGCCAAGGATTGAGGTTCTTTTTGACCAAATTCAAGGTGCAAAGGTCTTCTCTTCTCTTGATTCGGCTCAAGGATATCACCAAATTCGGATCACTGAAGAAGATGTTCCCAAAACTACATTTCGTACACATCTGGGACATTATCAGTTCCGAGTGCTGAGCTTTGGTCTTACCAATGCCCCAGCGACTTTTCAAGCCACAATGAATCACATTTTTCGTGACCATTTACTGTCTTGGTGAACCTTGGTGATATCTTGGTATTCTCAAAGAATCATGAGGAGCATGTACAACATCTGCGTACCGGGCTCGAGATCCTTCGCAAGGAGAAGTTCTTTGCCAAGATGGAAAATGTGCTTTTGCACAACCCGAGCTACAGTACTTGGGCTTCATCGTTGACAGCGAAGGAATCCGAGTGGATCCTCGCAAAGTGCAAGTTGTTGTGGACTGGCCTCAGCCATCCAATGTGGGCGAAATATGAGCCTTCTTGGGCTTGGCGAATTACTTCCGTCGCTTCATGCAAGGCTACTCTAGCCTTGTCGCCCCACTCACAGCTCTCACACGTAAAGACGTGAAATGGTCATGGTTTGATAAGTGTGAGCATGCATTTGTGCATGTCAAGGAAATTCTGACATCTGCACTTGTGCTTGCACTCCTGAATCCCGAAAAACCATACGAGGTACTCTGTTATGCATCTATCGTTGGGATAGGGGCTGTCCTTATGCAAGAAGGACGACCGGTCGCATATGAGAGTCGCAAACTCTCAGGCGGTGAGACTCGCTACACCACAGGCGACCAAGAGTTCCTTGCGGTAGTTCATGCTTTGAAGGTTTGGCGCTGTTACCTCGAAGGTGCCAAGGGTGGATTCACTGTGGTTACAGACCACAATCCCCTGGTATTCTTTTAGTCTCAACCCAACCTTTCTCGGCGACAAGCTCGTTAGAGCGAGTACTTGAGCAGATTCCACTTCCAGTGGGAATACCGACCTGGTCGTACAGATGTGGCAGACTCGTTGAGTCGCACTCCGTTCAACGCGGTTATCCCCACACTTCAAGCGCGATCCCTTTGCACAAAAGACGTACATGAGCATGATGTGCCCAAGCCTGATAACCCCCTAAGCCAACCACCAAAACCGACGGCGCATTTCATGCCATTCTTGCAACGTATCCGCATGGGATACTTTGATGACCCATGGTTTGACCAGGGTAACATTGACCGATACGGCTTGGTGGAAGCCTCTGGTCTCTACTGGAAGGGCAACCTGGTGGTTGTGCCCAACTCCGGAAAGCTGCGGGATGAGATCCTCTTTTATTTCCATAACCCAGTAGCAGCTGGCCACCTTGGTGCAGCAAAAACCGGAAAGGCTCTCTCAGAGCATTATTGGTGGCCTGGATGGTCGTGCGATGTACACAAATACATCCAAGCCTGTGACTTGTGCATCCACAACAATTCGAGCAACAAGGCACCAGCAGGATTGCTGAAGCCCCTCCCAGTGCCTAACTCTTCATGGGAAGAAGTGAGCATAGATTTCATCACTGGCTTACCCGAGACGCCTCGTGCCATGATGTTATCCTCGTGGTGGTCGAATCTTTTACGAAGAAGGCGCATTTCATGCCCACAACCACGCATGCCACTGCCGAGTAAACAACACGCATCTTTTGGGACACTGTTGTTCAACAGCATGGGCTGCCGTTACGCATCATCTCTGATCGAGACGTGCGGTTTTCAAGTAAATTCTAGCAAGCCCTGGGTGAGATCTTTGGCACCCGCCAAAAGATGTCCACTGCTTTTCATCCACAAACGAATGGACAGACTGAACGGATGAACTGAACTCTGGACCAGTTGCTTCGGATGTACGTGGATCCTTCGATGGATGACTGGGATGAGTTTCTCAGTCCGGTAGAGTTTGCCAACAACAACTCTGTTCATGCATCCACGAAACTGACACCGTTCTTTCTTAACTACGGCCGACATCCGATGGTACCCGTCTCCTTGGTGAGGCGCGAGGGCGGCGGGAATCAAGTACCTTCCGCCCAGGCCTTTGCCGATCGCATGGAAACTCTTCGTCACGAAGCACGTGAATACCTCCATGCATCGAAGCAGCGCCAAAAGGCCTACGCCGATGTTGGTCGCCGTGACGTCACATTTTGTGTCAACGACCAGGTGCTTCTGAGCACAAAGAACATGCGTCTCAAGACGCCTGGAGCAAGGAAGATCCTCCCCAAGTGGATCGGACCATTCAAGGTCACTCACAAGATTGGTGAGGTTGCTTATCGTCTTGCTCTTCTAAAGGTCATGAAGATCCATGACGTGTTTCATGTCAGTCTTCTCGCACCTTATGCAGCATCAGGAACGGTTCAGCCTCCACCTGTAATGCTCGCAAGTGACGGTCAATACGAGGTACATGGGCCCCTCCAACACCGCAAACGTACACGCGGTAAACGTGTTGTGAAGGAATACCTCGTGAGCTGGGCCGGTTGTGGACCTAAACACAACAGTTGGGAGCCTGAGAGTCGTGTCTCGGCTGCTATGATCAAGGACTATTGGCAAGGCCAGGCTGCTCGCTTTCGCACTCGTGCCCCCGGGGCTACCACCCTGGCACAAGCCCCACGCAGGGAACCTTCACCTGTCAGAGTACACACAAGAGCACAACGACAGCGATCTCGGACGCATGGGGATGCCCAGGCTGATGGTTGCGAGGACGCTCCTCGCAAGAGGGGGAGGAAGCATTAGCCGAAAAAACTTTTTATGTGAACTTGGCTGATCTATGTACGATCTTGTGCTTGTGAAGGATATCAATCTCACTCTTTTGAGTTTTCTCTCCCTGTGGAATGGCGCATGATCCAATGGATGCACCTATGAATGTTTTGTTGACCAAAAAAGCACGTCTCCTTCCACCAACAACCATTCTAGACCCCCTTGAACTGAGGACGGTTCACAGTAGAGGGGGAGGAATGTAAAAAACGTGGCAGAATATATGCCACTTTGTTATGTTGCCGGGACCGGCGCCTTAAATCCAAAAAGGGATGCCGCGTCTTTTGTCCAGAAAATCGGGATCTGGTCGGCGAGGAGAATTCCTCGCCGACCAGCCCTGCGAACTGGAAGCTTCGAAGAAGCTTCCGATTCGAGGGCGACCGGATAGTGCCTCGCACTATCCGGCCGCCGCTCGAGGTCTCGCGACCTCGAGCGGCGAACGCGAGCCCATCGCGAATATTCGCGATGGGCTACGCAGGGCTTGCGCAGTCGCATTGGGCATGAGCCAATGCGACATCGCAAGGACCCCCACCCCATCGAGGGGCCCCTCACGAGGTCCCTCACCATGGCGAGGGGGCTCCTGAGGGACCACCTGTGGGCGTTTCGATAGGACCACCCCGCCGAGTGCCACCTCCACTCGGTGGCGTGGCAAACACGTTTTTTTAAACGTGTTGGCCACGCCATTGGATGAGGGGCGCCAAATGGTGGCAAAATACCCTCGCATGCACGAAGATATTTTGCCACCACCTCCCCATCCCTGATCACGCCGGAAACTCAGGGTTTCCACGTTGTAACAGGCTGGATCTCCAGCTCCTGTTCTGAAGTCGTCGTCGGAGTTCGTAGAATGGCGTTCTCAGTCCGCGTCAGGGGTTTACCCCCTTCGCGAGACTGAGGGGCAATCGTCATCAACGACCCAGAGCAGGGAGACTCGAATGTTTCGAGTCTCCGGAGGCCCATTTCCGTTTTTAACCAAACCCCTGGTTTTGGGACCCAAACCCGGGGTTTTTACCTCGAATTCGTGTGTTCGCACGAGTTATTCCGTTTGGTTTACGTTGAAGTTCGTCATAAACGAACTTCGAGTTTCTATTTGTCGTTCTGGCGCGAAATCATCACGTGCGAGGCACGCTGGCGATTTCGCGCCAGCAGTTTTGACCTCACTCTCGCTCCCCCTATCCCTCGCCCTCTCTTGCTCATTTGCAAGGAGGGCGAGGGGGGGGCGAGGGCACGAGGCCACGAGGCCTCGCCCTCGAGGTCCTCGTGGCCTCTCAGCCGCCGATCCGGCTGAGGCCGCGATCGGCGGCTGGCGGCTGGCCGGCCGGTGGCCGNTTATGAACCGTCCCGGTTCATGAACAACAAGTAGGATTGTCAGTCAATGAGTCATCAACATTGTGAAAGAAAATTAATAATTTTAATCACCAACTAAACATGAACACGTGCATGGTACTTAGACCTAAGCTACAGCTTGTAGGTCAGCACGGCTAGCGACCTCCCCCCTTTAGGCTGGAGCGTCCGCGCGACAACCATGTTGGGCGTCCCCAACCTCCTATGGTCGCTGTCCATGAATGCTGCCCTGTGGGAATGTTGTTCACTTTTCCCGCGTTCAGGTGGTACCTCCTGCCACGCATCGATCTGTGCGAGCTGCAAGCTCGCTCCAGCTTTCGTTGACCACCCCTGTGGGCAACCGAGATTCGGGCTCCCATGAATTGTGTTCAGGTCCACAACCAGCCCAATGAACGAGGTACTCCCTGACAACGTGCGACCGAAGAGTACGCTCTCGGTGCTGGAGTAGGCAAAGGACCTCGTATTAGCCGTCGGCAGCCAGGACTGTAGGCGGTGGCTAAACGGTTCCTTTTGCCGTGTACGGAGCCAGCAGGCTCACATGAAACACGTCATGTATCTTCATACTCGGCGGAAGTAGCAATCGGTATGCCACTGGCCCGGTGCGTGCCACAATGGGAAATGGCCCAATCCACTTCGGTAGAAGTTTTCTTGCCCCTGGCGACTTCAACCGAAGGTTTTTAGTACTGAGCAGCACTTTGTCACCGATGTCAAACGACACCTCCCGGCGACCTTTGTCGGCATATGCCTTTTGTCGTTGCCGAGCTGCTTGAAGGTGACCCTTCGCCTCCTGTAACAAGGAGTCGATGCGCTCGGCAAAGGCTTGAGCGGAAGGAACCTGCTCTCCTGTACTCCCACTCTTCACTAATGAAGAGGGTACCACTGGATGCCGACCACTGTTCAACACGAACCGTGTGAACTGTGTGGACTCGTTCACCGAGTTGTTCACCGCAAACTCTGCCGGTGCTAGGAATTCGTGCCATTGATGCATGGCAGGGTCCACGTACATGCGGAGCATCTGCTCCAGAGTGCGATTCATGCGCTCTGTTTGTCCGTCAGTTTGAGGGTGAAATGCTGTCGACATTTGCGACTCACTACCGAAGTACTCGTGCATCGTTTGCCAGAACTTACTAACAAAATTTCGATCTCGATCGGAGATAATACGCAACGGTAAGCCGTGGTACTTTACGACACCCTCAAAGAAGAGACGAGCGGTCTCCTCTGCGTTCACGTTAGTGGTTGTAGGAATGAAGTGTGTCATCTTCGTCAAAAGATCCACAACCACTAGTATTGCATCATGGCCACGGGCCGTGTCCGGAAGACCAGTAATGAAGTNTGCGACCGGCGGGTCGTGGAACTGGGAGATAACCTTTGCTCGAAGGTCTCCCGAGTTTGGCACAACAACTTGTTCTCCGTGCCAGAAGATTCCTGCGGCCTCCACCAAGCCGTACTTGTCCAGATTTCGAGAGTCTTGAAACCAAGAATCCACATAGTATCCCATCCGGATCCTGTTTACAAAACCGTTGTAATGGATAATCTCTCGTGGTGGTTGCCGCAGAGGTGTAGGGGGATCTGGTGGTTGTACGGATGTTGTTGCAATGGCCATAAAGCACCCACTGCCCTCGGTGGTTTTTTTAATTTCCACAGGCTGTCGGCTTAGTGGATCGGCCACATTGATGCGTCCTGGCCGATATTCCCATGTGAACGAGAATCGACTCAGGTATTCGCTCCAACGCGCCTGTCGTCTTGACAGGTTCGGTTGCGTTTGGAAAAACACCAATGGATTATGGTCGGTCACGACCGTCACACCCCCTTCAGCACCCTCGAGGTAGCAACGCCACATCTTGAAAGCGTATACTACCACAAGGAGCTCTTGATCCCCAGTCGTGTACCGCGTTTCCGCGGGTATGAGCTTCCGGCTCTCATACGCAACTGGGTGACCGTTCTGCATGAGGACGGCTCCAAGTCCAACTACCGACGCATCACATCGAACCTCCCACGGTTGCGATGGATTCGGAAGAGCTAGGACGGGCGCCGTGGAGAGAAGCTCTTTGACTTTGAGAAAAGCGTTCTCGCAATCAGATGTCCATTCCCAACGCACGTCTTTTCGCGTGAGCCTGGTTAGCGGTGCTACCAGGGTCGAATACCCTTGCATAAACCGTCGAAAGTAGTTTGCAAGGCCGAGGAAAGACCGAATCTGCCCAGCATTTTCGGGGCGTGGCCAGTCCACAACGGCTTGGACTTTTGTGGGTCGACGCGGATGCCGTCCTTGCCGACGATGTGTCCAAGGTACTCGAGCTCATCTTGTGCAAACTTGCACTTGCTCACTTTCGCATAGAACTTTTGTTCCCGAAGGATTGCGAGAAATTCGCGCAGATGTTCTATGTGCTCTTCCATTGATTTGGAGAAAACCAGGAGGTCATCCAGGTAAACCAAGACAAACTGTCCGAGTTGCTTGGCGAACGTTCGGTTCATTTCTCCTTGGAAAGTTGCCGGGGCATTTGTAAGCCCGAAGCATAACACTCGGAACTGATAGTGTCCCATGTGCGTTCGAAACGCGGTTTTGAGCACATCATCTTCCGTGATGCGGATTTGATGGTACCCTTGAGACAAATCCAAGGACGAAAATACTTTTGCGCCTTGGAGTTGGTCAAGAAGGTCCTCAATCCGTAGTAAGGGGAATTGATTTTTCACCGTCAGCTTGTTCAACGCCCGGTAATCCACGTACATGCGTAAACCACCGTCCTTTTTCTTCACAAAAAGGATCGGCGCACCGTACGGCGAGCTACTTGGCTCGATCCATCCTTTTGCAAGGTACTCTTTCATTTGGCGTTCGGCCTCTCGCCTTTCTGCTGGACTAAGGCGATACATGGGTCTGAACGGAGGAGTCGCCTTTGGTTGTAGCGAAATTGTGTGGCCCATGTGTCTTTCTGGTGGAAGCCCAGCCGGTGGGTCTTGGAATACATCCGAGAACTCCGCCAATAGAGATCTGATCTCTTGTGGCGTGTTTTCCGTCACGTCGTCCTCCACTTTCTGCAGCTGAGCCCAGAAGTATCGACAACCTTGCCGAATACGTCTCTTGACCTGCATTACAGACAAGCTGGCATGGACTTTGAGTCGGGTCGGTGATAATTCCATACTCGGAATCAACGTAAAGCGGCGTCGTCCTTTTCGGAGGATCAAATGCTTTGATTCAAAACACATTAGAGCCTTGTTGTCACGGAGCCAAGGATCGCCTAGCACCACGTCAAACGGGTCAAGAAGGTTGAGTACCTTCAACGTGACACTCTGTGTATACCCTTGAATACAAATTTTTGCTTTACATGTACCGATCACGGGTACCGTACGGTTGTCACCGACAACAACTGTGCCATTCGATGGCTTGTACTTCAGGCCAACCCGACGGGTAAAGCCAAGGCTGACAAAAGAGTCGTCCCCTCCAATGTCAGCAAGTACGTTCATGGGAGCACCAGCTAGGTGTCCTTTGAACTGCATCGTCATGCTGCCTCCACTCTTCTGAGTGAACAGACTCGACGACGGTAAGGCGAGCTTGTGATAAACACGGAATCTGTACGATAGGCGTCGTAACTCCCATGATTCACCCACTCGAGTCCACATCTTGTGGGCACGTGTGAATTCGGCCAGCACCTTCCAGTGTTTGAATTTCACTAGGTCGAAATCGTCGACTAAAGGTACTGCGAATGTGATTGAACTCATCGCTTTGACGGCGTTTGCTTCAATCACTGTGTTACACAACTCTTGCACAGTGGTTGGTGTTGCCACCACTAAGCAGGTTCAGTCATGCATCTCGTCTGGTGATGCAAGATTTAGTGGGCAATGTCGGTCAGCAAGTGCAGAATGAGGTTCAATGAGAGGGGAGAAAATAACAGAGAAACTTGAACTCGTCAAAAACTCAAATTGTTTAACATCCTCGTCTGAAAACATGAACTCACACTCGTGATCCAGTTTTACCCCTGAGTGGTCCCCACTGACGTCACTCAGGGGTGGGGAAAACCCGCCCCACGGCCCTGTCCGTTACCACGGCCGGGCCCATTGCCGCGACCGCGACCCTGTCCACGACCTTGTCCGCGGCCTCCTCCTGCACCATCCCCACGAGGTATCCTGCTGCAGCTATCGCTGCGGCCTCTTGTCCACCAGCAGCCTCATGGCACTGAGCCCTAAAGTGGCCCGGCTGCATGCAGTTGTGGCAGAGCCCTTCGCGGAAGGTTGCGTTGCGACGCTCACGCGCCGCCTGCAGCTCATCATTCTCGCGGCTGCGCTTGTTGTTGGGACCCTTGTGTCCACCAGCCTTCTTGGCTGGAGGGTTTGTCGACTGATTGCCCTTGGCCCCGCCTCGCTGTCCGGCTGACCCACCAGGCCCTACAGCGTCCACGCGCATGTCGCGGACCCGCTGTGCACGCGCGCTCGACCGTGCATCAGAGTAGTGCTTCGGGTTCGCCGAGTACACTTCGCTCATGTAGTCGCACAACGCCCTCCAGCTTGTCCAAGCTTGGCCAGTGGTTGTCGTGGTGGTCTTGTCCTTCAGCTTCTCGCTGACGAGACCATCACGCAAGTACTCCAGTAGCATGCACTCCGGGTACTTGATCGTCTGAGTGCCATCACCCTCGGTGAAGCTTTCGGCTTCCTCCACGAGTGCAGTGAACTCGCTCAAGTAGGATTCGAGCAAGCTGCCCAGCTGCCTGAAGTCCTTGATCTTGTGGAAGGCGCGCTGCGCCTCCTCACGTTGGGTGTACTTCTTGCGCATAATCGCGCAGAAGGCCTCCCACGGCATGGGCTGCCACTCGAGGTGCGGCTGCTGCGTAGTCCACTCCTTGACCACGTACTTGAAGAGTTTGTCTTCAAGCCGCGTCGTGGCAAGGTTGCCCCACTGACTGAGTGGCGTCTTGTGGACACGTAGGACGTGCTCCATGCGGTTCAGCCAGTCGGTCAGCTTCACGCCCTTCCGGAAGATGTCCACACTGTGGAGGAAGGACGTGTTCATGACCGACCCCGAAGTCGCCGAGGTAGGCAAGTCGTCGCTGTCGCCGGCAGTGGCCTCCGCAGCTGCGGCACGCTGCACTTGCTGCTGCATCCGCACCTGGGTCACGCTCTGCAACGCCTTGTCGAGGTCGTTGCATCGGCGGCTTGCCTCATGGGCGGCGAGGCGCTGCAGCTGGCGATCACAGTCAAGGTCCGTGATGCTCTGCCCGACGTGGGCCAGCAGGTTGGCGAACGCGAACTTGAGCTCTGATATCGTCAGAGCATCGGCGATAGCCTCCAGGGCCTCCTGTTGTCCGTGCACCCTTACCCACTGCAAGAGGGTATGGTTCGCGTACACGCCTCAAAGGAGCCCCAACTTTCGGAGGAGACTGTCGTCGGCAACAACGCTCGAGTGAGCGCTGCCTTGCCCCATTGCGGCCACATCGTAGGAAGGAGGGTCCGCCCCCATTCCTCCGAGTGGTGCCGTATCTCCACCACCGGTGGTGATCTTGAGTCGGCCTGCGGCCTCGGCAGCAAACTCCGCGAGCCTACGACGGTCATCGCGAATTGCCTTCGCGGCAACGTCGTCCGGCTCGTTCTCGCGGGAACTTCCCGTGTGGCTGCTTTCAACGCCCTTGCTGCTTTCGGCAGTCTCGCTGCCGTCGGCAGCTTCAGGCGATGCGACGAGCGTCTTGCCCTTCTCGAGCAATCGGCTCGAGTTCGTCGCACGACGATGGCGATGGTCGCGATCCTCGTCGCCTTCGCCATTGTCGACGTCGTGCTCTTCGACGGGGTCCTCCTCCGGAAGATCCTCTTCCATCGCGTCGTCCGTCGCATGGGGGTCGCCCATGTGCGCGTCGACGTGCTCGTCGAGCACCCTTGCGGCCTCCGCACGCTTCTCGGTGTTGCCGAGGTTGGCGTCGGTTGCCTTAGGCGGTAGGTTTGCCCTTGGCGGTACGGTTGCCTTTGGGTTGGCAACCGTGCTCGCGGCGGCAGCTCCCAAAACTTGGAGTCCGCCGAGAGCTCGTGGTGACGCCGTCACCACCTTGCCCTTGTTGGTCTTAGACGGTCCGGCACTTGCCATCCCGTCGCTCGTGCAACTAGCACGTGAAGGTTGTTGTGAGGATCACTCCACAACGAGGAGGAATCGCCTCCTAAGGCGTTGCTCTCACGATCGGTGGGGCAATTTCAATTTATATTTCTATTTTCCTAGGCCGCCACGTCGGCACAAGGTCGTGGGTGTAGAAGCTAGTCCTCCTAGGCCGTGACTCACGGCACTTGGTAGCAACTAGGACCTAGGACAACAGAAAATCAAAATACAAGGAAGTAACAAGAACTGTGTGTACTGCTCACAAAACTAAGACAAAGAGCAAGAAGATAAGCAAGTACAAGGTCTAGAACAAAACACTACTTTTCTTCTTGTCTTGTTGTCTTCTTGTCTTCGTTGGCCTCCTCTTGAGTTTTCTTTGCACGTCTTGCGCCCCTTGGCGGCGTCCTCCTTGAGCCGGCGACGTTGGGGGAGCCGCCAAAAGTCCCCAAGTTGTCACCCTCCTTTTTAGGGTGCTCTCAGGTCGTAAGAGTCCCTAATCTTGGGGAGGGATGCTGTCCCAATTTTTGGATGAAGGAGGTTCAAAGGAGTCTTGAAAATGAGGAGGATTTTGTGGTTTTAGAGGTGGGAACTCCCCAACCCGCCCCACAAAAATCCTCCAAGCCCCCTGGAAGTGTGAAGAGGCTGGAAGGAAGTGGCTGCAAGAAGTAGGATTTTTTTCCAGCTCTGCAACGCACTTTACGGCGCTTTAATCCGTGAAGTATTGATGCCGTACTCCCTTCTGGCGTTTCTGCTGCTGCTTGTAGCTGCCGGCGGCGTTTTATCTATGTCTTAGCCGCCGTTTTCGTCGAACCCTTGGTCGCGAGGGTCGTCTCACTTTGAGAACCACTGTAACGGGTTGGATCTCCAGCTCCTCCTCTGAAGTCGTCGTCGGAGTTCGCAGGATGGCGTTCTCAGTCCGTGTCAGGGGTTTACCCCCTTCGCGAGACTGAGGGGCAATCGTCATCAACGACCCAGAGCAGGGAAACTCGAATATTTCACGTCTCTGGAGGCCCATTTCCGTTTTTAACCAAACCCCTGGTTTTGGGACCCAAACCGGGGGTTTTTTCCTCGAACTCGTGTGTTCGCACGAGTTATTTTGTTTGTTTTATGTCGAAGTTTGTCGTAAATGAACTTTGATTCACGTTTCTGTCGTTCTGGCGCGAAATCGTCGCGTGCGAGGCACGCTGGCGATTTCGCGCCAGCAGTTTTGACCTCACTCTCGCTCCCCCTATCCCTCGTCCTCTCTTGCTCATTTGCAAGGAGGGCGAGGGGGGGGGCGAGGGCACGAGGCCACGAGGCCTCGCCCTCGAGGCCCTCGTGGCCTCTCAGCCGCCGATCCGGCTGAGGCCGCGATCGGCGGCTGGCGGCTGGCCGGCCGGTGGCCGGCCGGT
>SZWC01003813.1:155018-170527 GCA_023375785.1 Penium margaritaceum
ACTAGCTCCTAAAAAGACCTGTTCTCGAATGGCGCGAAGCTCATCCTCGCAGGCAGCACGTCAAGAGTCAACATCCTATGATGAGAGAGCTTCCCTCATTGTTCCCGGGTCAGGCGCCATAGAGAGAGAGCGAGAGAGAGAGAGAGAGAGAGAGAGAGAGAGAGAGAGAGAGAGAGAGAGCTCTGCGTGGCAAGAGCACATGCCTAAGTGCTAGGTCTGACGACCAGAAGATCAGCTGCTGCATCACAAGCGATATGAAACTCGCGAGTGACAAGATGGTGTCCTACGGGGCACGCTGGATGTACCACTGTGTGATGAGTGTGGAGACTCAGGCCTAGGGCATTTGTGTTGGGATCACCACTCACAATGCTACGACTGGAGCGCCTGGGTGCGGGACCTGCCACTCACTGGGCTCCAGAGTCCAATGGTTGAAGACGACCGCCTGGCTCACGGGAGTAACCTAGGCTCGAGGGGCGCACCTCAGGCTGGTGAGGGCCGAGGCAAAGGAGCTGGTGATGCCGTGCGAGGAGATGTGTGTGTGGGAGACACGGGAGTGGGTGTGACAGTGGGAGCAGGTGAGGCACGACCACGCACAGAGGCAGGAGTACTGGCGGACACAGGTATGGTCACAGGAGTACCCAAAGGTACATGATCATGGGTACCTGTGGGGTGCAAGGGAAAAGGGGTAGAATCCGGCTATGCCGGAGAGGTCTATGGGCCGACAACGATGATCGCTGGGTCATCAACAGCCGGAGACCGAGAAGTGGAGGGAGCTCGAACAAACACATGAGCATGGCGAGAGGTGCTCGTAGGCGCAGACTCCCCCATCCGTCGAGAAACCTCACGTGTAGGAACATGCGTGACGGACAGCGACGTGATCGATGTCACATCACGGTAGGTGAGGGATTCAAAGAAGAACGCGTCGCGTGACTCAACGATGCGACGATGAGTAGGATCCCAAAAATGCCAGGCCCTCAACTTCGGGGAGATGCCTACAAAGGCACACAAGCAACCTCACGGTGAGACCTTGGACCCCTGCTGGTCCTCGGTATACCACAGAGAAGCCAAGGGTCCCCAGATGTGAGCAAGACAAAGGTCAGCACGGTGGCTGAACCAGAGCTCATACGGTGTGACGTGGTCCGGAAGGGGACCGTGCCAGAGGCGGTTATACACCCAAGTCATGTAGGCGAATCCTTCAAAAGCGAAGGTCTCTAGGAGATTGCACTCAGACCGCATAGCGTGAACCGCATCCTCCATTGTACGATTCATTGGATTTTTTTTTTTTATGTAGGATCGAGCTTTGAATCGCTCGATTTGGGTGAGTATTAAGAAAGATAGCCCCACCCAAAGGTCGGGTGGTCGGCGGGTGGAATCTGGGTCTGCGTCATGGATGACAGGATAATTTCACCGCGGTGGTCCGAGTTCAGGTCCAACGGGCTCCAAAGGCACCATGGCCATGAAGGAAGGGATGTGGATGGTCTCCTAGACCAGGGCGAACTTCCCCCCACGTTCGAGTGCCAGGAAGGGCGCTTCGACAAGCCACCGTCGAAGCGCCTTTTGTCACTCCCGTTCGTGGACATGGTGGGTTGCTCCACCATGGGTTGCTTTGACGGCCATAGCAGGGGCTCTACTGCTCCGTTTTGGGCGTGCTTGGATGCGTTGGAAAGCTAAGATCATAGGCTATAAGAATTTGGTGTAATCTTACTATGCAAAGCAACAAAGAAGTGTTTTGATTCAGATCTACTGAATGCGACGTGTTCTGCCCACTAACAACCGGGATCCTTGTGCTCCACACTCTTCACCATTGGTGTCCATTGGCTGCCCCAAACCTTGGTAGCGTGAACCACTGAGAGCTAGGCATCCTTGAGGGTGCCTCCACACCCACTAGAGCCAACAAAGGGTTATGGGCCCACGTGCCTAGAAGGACCCTAGCGCATCATCTTTCACGCTACCGTCGTGCGCCATGGCAACGACCGAGCAAGAGAGCAGTATAAACGTCCTCCCGCCTGACGGGAGGGACTTCGCCTTGTGGAGGTGGACCATGGAGGTCTATCTTGATGACAAGGGACTGCTTGAGCTGGTCAGAGGTGAAGAGAGAGCTCCTGCGGCGTCCGCGACGGCCGAGGAGGTGGAGGCGTTCGAGAAGCGCAACAACGAGGCGCTTGCTCTGATCGCAATATCGTTGTGTCCAGCACAACGCGCGCATGTCCAAGGATGCACGAAGGCCGCGGAGGCTTGGGCATTCCTCTGCAACGCACACGGCCCTTCATGTCTTCAGCAACGTCTCCTCCTCATCAAACGGCTTTTCACCCTCCAAGCCAATGAGGAGACCAGCCCGTCGGAGCTCGCACAAGAGGTGAAGTCGATGGTGTCCCGCTGTCATCAAGCGGGATGGGCCATCGACTCCCAATTGCAAGTAGCGGCGCTCTTCCTGGCCCTTCCTAACAGCTGGGCCTCTACGATCACCAGCGATGGTGATTTACAGGACAAAATGTTGACGTTCGAAGAGGCGGCACAAGTGGTGTGTAACCGATGGAGCAAAACCACCGTGGTGGAGCAAGGGACGATGTCCGCAGCACCAGCCCTGGCCGTCCGCTCTCATGGAGGAGATGGAGACTGCAGGGAGGAAGGGACATGTCCACACCACGCCAAGAAGAGGGAGTGCCATCGGTGTGGCCAAGAGGGCCACTGGAGAAGGGACTGCATAAGGGGAGCTGCGGATCTAGCCACGGAGTGGTAGAAGGGCAGCAGACCAACGTGGAAGTTGCCAACTCCATGCGCTCCATGAAGGGGGCTAAGATGGCACAACCTGAGGCGGGCAAGCAACTGGCGTGTTTGGAGCAAGGAGGCTCCAACAGGCCCCAAAAGGGAGCCTGCTACAAGTGTGGCCAGCGGGGCCATTGGAAGGCGACGTGCACAGCGGAAACCGTGGACTCCGACAAGCGTGTCGGGAGAGGACGGCAGGCCGAAGCAATTGTCGACACGCCATGCAGCAGTGATCAACTCCATGCTGCGGGAGCTGATGTGATCGGGGACCACGAGGCATGTCGTGGGCATTCAACCTCCACAACCTCCAAGGGGGAGCAGAAGGCAAAGCAATAAACATGGGCTGCCGCCATACATCACAATGGAGGTGATGTGCTCCGAGGAGGCAAAAAGCAGGTGGATGAGTCGGGCAGGAAGAAGGGCGTTGCGGCGAGGAGGCTTGAAGCGCCTGACCTGGCGATAGAGGTGCTGTCCGTGAGTCACCTCATTGAGGAGGGACTCGAAGTGACCTTCACGAGGAAGGGCTGTCTCCTAAAAGAGGAGGGCACTGGACGTGTCGTGGCACGTAGTGCACACAAAAGAGGTGTGTACCGGATACGTGCCAACGTCCTCACGAGGAGGAGCCGTGACTACGACGTGGACAGCCGTCGAAGCAAGGAAGCGGTTGCAGCTGCATCCAAGAAGGGGCAACCTGAGGATGCAGTGGGTGGCATGGAGGGTACCATCCAGGCTAGGTCGGGAGATCTGGACCAAAAGGCACGCCATGCAACGGGACGCCGGGTGATGGGTGCACCGTCTCCAAGGGAGGCAAAAGAAGTGGTCCAGGTGGCATACCAACCAAGGGAGAGCATCAACGGCAGGCGGCCTTGCTCTCCTAATGGGCAAAAAGGGTCTAGTGCTGCGAGAATGGTGAACCAGAGCCACAAGGTAGGCCAAACAGGCGCTGTCGAGTTCCATGGGGGAGCGACGGTGGCGGCTCGGAGGACCATGCAGCAAAAGGAGGGCGGCATCGAGATACGTCCTTAAGTGGAGTCTGAGGGGCTCCGCGCCTCGGCTAAGGGGGAGCTGCTGCACCGACAAGATGATCAAAACCCGAGAGCTCAAGTGCCAAGACCAGGTGGCGACGCGTCGCATGTACAAAGCTCCACTTCAGAGCCTGAGGAGGAGGAGAGTGGCGGCATGATGCCGCGCTCTCAACCGGAGGATAAAAGACTCCGGGCTGCAGAAGTGGTGAACCGTGACCACAAGGCGGCTATAAAAGGAGTCGCCAAGTCTCAAGAGGAGGCGTCGGCGGCGGCACGGAGGACCACGCAGCAGAGGGAGGACGTCTTGAGGGCTGGTCCTCAAGTTGAGCCTGAGGGGCTCATTGCAGCAGCACACCGGGACCAAGAGCACCACGCGACAGGAGGCCAGGCAGTGGGTGCACCGCAACAAAAGTGGGCGGAGGTGGTCCGTAGGGCTGTGCAACAAGGGGAGAGCGGCAGCAAGTGCCTGAGCTCTCCATCGGAGCAAAACATGCTCTGAGCGGCTGAGCCAAGGACCAAGCTGCAAGTTGCGGTCAAGGCGTTGGTGGCTCCAAGTCCTCAAGGAGGAGGAAAAGCACTCAAGAGGTATGGAACGGAGGATGCGGCGTGCAGGCCGGCATCTCTAGCATCTGCAAACGAGACGGATGAACCACGCAACATGCATAGGTTGGGAGAACGGAGTGGGATCTCCGGTTCTCCAACTTGTCCCAAAGAGGGGGAGACTGTGCATGAGGGGTGCGGCGAGGGAGCCAAGACCAAAGGACCGGCACCGGAAGCCCTCCCCAAGGGGGAGAGGTATGCACGTTTAGGACGTGCGGCGAGACAGCGGCAGCAACATAGGCGGCGGCTTAAGGAGCAGTCGCAACTGCAGCACCACGGATCCTGCGAGGCTGGTTGCAACAAAGGGCAAGCCAGTGCTGCCGTGCAGGCGGCAACATCTTGGTCAAAACGGCACGTGCAGAGGCGGTGTCATCAAGGGCCAAGATCAGTACCAAAGAAGCACTACAGCAAGGTGGGGGAGGTGTGCAGCACGCTGGGCCAAGTTCGTAAGGTGCCAAGGGTGCCAAAAACACAATGGTACCCAAGGCACACTCGGAGGCGCTTGAGGACTCAAAAGGGAATCCGAGGTCTCTGAAGGTGGGGGAGGACTCCGCAAAGGGTTGCGGGTCTCCCATGTGAGGGGGAGCAGTCCAGCGAGGAGGCAAGTACTCCCAGGTCATCTCGGGGAGGTGGCCGACTGCCGCGGCAAGCAGCAACACCAAGACAACAAGGGTCACAAGGCAGGCCATGAGGGTGCTGCCAAGTCCCGTACGGGGGCACAAGTGACGACAACATGGAGCAAGGCGTCCGCCGCTATGTGTTGTGATTGGTGGAGGGCAGCTAAGGAGAGTTGCCCACAGTGGCAGCTTGGCCGGGCAACAGAGCATGGCAGATGTTCAAGGACAGGGCATCAAGGCTGCGGTGCAAGGGGGAGATTGTTGACATAGTGTGCCGCTTGCCATGAGTACCGTTGATCTACTCCCTGGTTCGACTACTGAGGAGTGGTCGAACACCTGATCTAACTTTAGATTTGGATTCCTTGGATTTTTTTTCCATGTAGGATTGAGCTTTGAATGGCTCGATTTGGGTGAGTTTTTAGAAAGATAGCCCCACCCAAAGGTCGGGTGGTCGGCGGGTGGAATCTGGGTCTGCGTCATGGATGACGGGATAATTGCACCGCGGTGGTCCGAGTTCAGGTCCAACGGGCTCCAAAGGCACCATGGCCATGAAGGAAGGGATGTGGATGGTCTTCTAGACCAGGGCAATCTTCCCCCCACGTTCGAGTGCCAGGAAGGGCGCTTCGACAAGCCACCGTCGAAGCGCCTTTCGTCACTCCCGTTCGTGGGCATGGTGGGCGGCTCCACCATGGGTTACTTTGATGGCCATAACAGGGGCTCTATTGCTCCGTTTTGGGCGTGCTTGGATGCGTTGGAAAGCTCTGAACATAGGCTATAAGAATCTGATGTAATCTTACTATGAAAAAACAACAAAAACGTGTTTCGATTAAGATCTACTGAATGCGACGTGTTCTGTCCACTAACAACCGTGATCCTTGTGCTCCACACTCTTCACCATTGGTGTCCATTGGCTGCCCCAAACCTTGGTAGCGTGAACCACTGAGAGCTAGGCATCCTTGAGGGTGCCTCCACACCCACTAGAGCCAACAGTTCTAGCGCTAAGAAACAACGTTCTGCTGAGGATTAGCAGGAGCGGATACTTGGCAAAAAATCCCGTGCTCAGCAAAGAAGCTGTCTATCTTGCCAAGAAACTCGTCGACGCGATGTGAGCAGAAGGTATGCAGCGTGTGGCGGGGCTAACGCTCAGCCATCACTAGCCAGAGGTGAACTGCAAGAGCGGCGTCACTCCTCTAGCGGAGAGTGTAGACCCACCGCATCCGGGTGAAGTTATTAGTAAGGGTCAGGATGTATTGACCCCGATCGGACAGAGACTTGACAGGAAGAGGACCAAGAAGGTCCGAATGGACTAACTCATGAGGGCAGATTGCGTGAGAACGGGAGTCAGGATAGGTGCAACACATCATCTTACCCTGAGCGCAGAAGAGGCAGTCGGTGTTGGGCGGCTTCTCGAAAGAAGCCGCGTCAAGACCGAGGGCGGGCTGTGTCCGAATGAGCTTCGACATTGTGTCAAAGCCTACATAACACAGACAGAGATGAAGCAATCGCTGGTGCACATGAGACAAAATGCTAGTGAAAAAAACACGAGCTGAAGGGGAAGGGCAGCAAGGAGGAGAAATCCGAGAGACACGATACAAGTCAACCACAACAGAGGCATGAAGAACAATGCTACGAGTGTCAATAGCAGTCATAGTCGCCGAGTCTGCACTGTGCTCCACAGAGAGTCCCCTGAGTGTGCAAGCACATACAGAAAGCAAACTGAGGTCAAGGTCAGGCACAAATAGCACCTCGGAAAGATACAAGGAGGCTGACGGACCATCAAGACACACGGCCCCAACACCCTCGACTGGTAAGGACTGAATAGAGCCTATACAAACGGAACGAATAGACCCAACATGGCCGAGAACAGCGAAGTCACTACGACGACAGGTCATGTGATGAGTGGCACCAGAATCAATGATCCAAGTGCCACTGGAATTACGACTGGAGGACGGCACTGTACAATTGGCAATGGAACACTCGGCCTCAGGCGGATGCTGGAAAGCAAGTGGGGAGGAACAACAAAGGGCACAAAGGTGATACTCATGAATGCAATCGGTATAGTGAGTCCCATTGTCATCACATGCTGACTGTGCCCCCCCCACACGAGTCATCCCGAGCCACAAGAACAGACGCACATACAGTCTGTGAACCACCCGACGATGACAACACTCTTGAACCTCCCTGAAAGCGAACCGCCAGAAGGTGTCGGAGCTCGGCGATGGTGCGGTCACGTGAGTCCGGGTCGCCGCTGCTCGCCGGTGGTGAAGTGGGAACTGCTGCGGTTGTGGTCGCCGCACACCTGGAGGATGTACTGCTTGATGTAGACCGTAGTGCGTGTGCAACTTGAAGCACGCGAGTAATCCGGGCCCAGTCAAGCAGCTACTGGCACTCGGTGTAGCGATGAGCGCCTCCACAGTTGTAGTAGTGAACAGAGCGTCCACTGCTACTACCCGATGATGGCTGCTGCTTTGACTGCTGGTGGCCCGAGCCGCGCCTCCATCGCCCCTTCTTCCCTTGTGCTACTGCCGCGACACCCTGTGTCTAAGTTGGTGTAATCGGGGTGGAAGAGGAAGAGGAGGACGTGACAGAGGATGGAAAAGGAGACTGCAGGAGGGATGTTGGTGGTGATGCGACGACTGCTAGAGCAAGGGGAGTCTCTTGATGAGCCATGGCTGCCTCGCCGGCGTAAGTCACCTGGAGGAAGAGCTGGTGCGCCTAGGGAAGAGGCTGCAGTGAGGCTAAAAAAGGTTCGAGCACTGTGTTGCTGTACCTCGTGAAGATTTCTGTGTGCTGAAGGCGAACTGCGAGCATGATCGTGCGGAGCTGTGTACCTCCTGAGGTCCCAAGGCACGTGTAGATGCGCATGACATGTCGCAAGTAGTTGGCTGCAGGCTTGG
Source organism: Penium margaritaceum (assembly GCA_023375785.1). Classification (NCBI taxonomy): domain Eukaryota; kingdom Viridiplantae; phylum Streptophyta; class Zygnematophyceae; order Desmidiales; family Peniaceae; genus Penium; species Penium margaritaceum. The sequence goes on from SZWC01003813.1 coordinate 162,924, forward strand.
CAGGCCCCTGATGAAGGGAGTGAAAGGCACGAATGTGAGCGGCGCGGGTAGCGTGCGTCTCTGCAACAAGCAGGGATAATGCTAGGTCCCATCCCCCATGTGGATCCGCGTCTGTGCCTGTGCCGGCCTTGCCAAGGAACGAGCGGAAGTTGACGACGGTCTCCCGCGGCATGGCGTAAAGAAGTTCGTGCATCGCCCTAGCCACTGTCAGCACCTGTGCTTGGTCCATAGTCTGAGACGGACTGTGATAGTAGGGCGACACTCCCTCTGAAGTGGCCCAAACATGGAAAAGGATCTCCCAGCAGTCAAAATCGTCCTCACTGGCATCCCGTTGGGGCGGTGTCTCGAAGTCCTTTGGTTGCCGATCTGTAGGGAGAGTAACCATTGGCTGAGAAGGTCGAGGGATGGGGAAGACACCGACAAGAGGGAAGTTGTTGGGGTGGAGGTCAGGCGACGATCGAATCTCTGGAAAACGAGATGTGTGTGGAGGTCGAGAGCTCGTCTGGAGCTGGCGGAGACGCTCGTGAAGCACACGAATCTCACGCTCGGGGGAATCTCCCTCCATGCCTGGCATATCTGGATCCTCATCCCAAGGATCAAGAGGTGACGGGTCGCATCCAACTCACGTCTCCGGTGTTGGAGCTGATTGCTGTGTAGAGGGTGTGACACCGGCAGCTCCCTCAGAGGTCTGCGTGGGGCCATGGACTGGCCCCGAAGAAGCTTAGTGAGTGTACGGATGGCGTCAGTCTGCTCTTGTTGTAGGCGACGCATCTTGTCTTGCTGGCTCCGCAGGTCCTCAATAGCTTGCGAGCGTGGGCTGATGACCCCAAAGGAGGAAGAAGAGGGATCTAGTATCCTCTTTCTCTAATCACCGGACGGGCCCATGTCACCGCTCATTATGGGCCGAGATGTCAACTTGGTCGGATTGCGAAAATGTTAGCGTTTCTTGAGCAGTTGAAACGCTAGCAAATTTTGACTCTCCGACCACAAAATTGACCAAGTGCTGACGTCAGCAGGTGGTTGCTGACGCCAACATGACCTGATGACGTCAGCAAGAAAAATGCTGATGTCAACTCCCGTCCTCTGCCTTTTTTTGGACAACCCTCACGGTTGTTGCCCCGCAACGCAGGGGGCGGCTGCTCCGCAGCAGCCTCGCGAAAGCTGCGTAGAAGCTCCGTAGCAGCTTCCGCTCGGTTGCTGTTGCTACTGCGCCAGCACCTACAGCAGTAGCCACGTGACTACTTGTGCAGTTGTGGCAGCAGTTTTGCATTGCTACTATGCTGCAGCACAGCTGCGCGCTGCTGGTGTAGCTGTTGCGCATAGCGGCTTCTGCACGCTACTGTTGCCGCGCGCTGCTACTGCGCTGCTGCTGCTGTTGCTGTATGCTGCTATTGGTGTTGCTCAATGCTGCTGCTGCTGGTGCACAATGCTGCTGCCCGCCGTCACCACCGCCGCTGCGCAACGCTGCTGCACGCTCCTCCTACTGCATGCTGCTGTTGTTGCATGGTGCTACTGCCGCGGGCTACTGCTAGTAGCCGCCGCCTGTCGCGGCTGTGGCCTGCTCCCGCCGTTGCTGGTGCCAATGCCAGCAGCTGCTGGCGGTTGCCACCTGATGCAGGTGTCACCTACTGCTGTTGGTGGCTGCTGCTAATGCACTCTCACGTGGGTGACGTTCCCGGCAGTCGGGTGTCGTCGACAGGTCCGTGTGGATCGGCACCAGTGGTGACGCTCACTGTTGCTACTCTATTGCATCTCTGCTGCGCAGCTCGGCGAGAAGTGTCTCACCGCTCTGACACCATGAAAAGATGCGTGGAATCTTCCTAGCGACACAGCCGCCAACTAGGCGTCAGTGCCTGGTCAGATGGTAACGACAGTCACAGGTTGTGCACACAGCGGGAAAGGTCTTGCTAGGAGACACAAGGCAAAGTGTCAGAATGCCTCAATAGCATTTGCAGAGAGGAATGAAAAATGACAGGTCCATGGCATAAGTACCTGCCGCGGCGCATGGCGGGTGTCGCACGCAGCAGTGTAAGATCTGTCCTAAAACCGGCCCAAAACCACTTGTTTGGCCGTAACTCTGTGCAGACATGCAAGAACGCTATGCCGTCTGAACATGGACGTGCAGGATCAGAAGCCGGATGCTACGACTGGTCACATGCATGCATGGGGCATCAAACGGTGGACACACAATGCAAAAACATGTAAATCGGGCCCACGGCCAGTCCACTTTTCCGTGCTGTAGAAAAACTGTAGGAGTTCCTGGGCAACGTCCAGAGCTCTGGAACGGTCTTCGATCAGCTCCAAGCTGGTAGTCCACCACCAGATGACGCACCGGTACCACCATGGTCCGCATTGGGGATCTGCACGAGTATGGACACGGCCGAGTGGCCACAGTAAACTATACATGTCGACAGGAACGTCACAAATCACAACAGTAACACCATCAAGTTCTCAAGTGGTTGCCACAGCACCAACACCAGTGTTGTGGAGAGCTTGATTGTAGTGATGTTTTATACTGCTACATTCTAGGATGGGACACACACACTTAGAGGAGTGCATGCACCACATACGATCGTGATCTATGTGGTTGGGTTCTTGCACATTTGCATACTTCTAGCGTAGTGAGCCAGGTTGCTGATCCCTGGGGACCACACGTCCACCTTATGCTGGTGTGTGAGAAACCGGCTAGAGCTTGCTCGATCCAGGGCCGGGTTTGATCCCTAGGTGGCGTCCGGGCCCCTCGTCGAGAGCCTCGTGTGGGTGGCCTGGTAAACCGGCGCTTATCACTTCACTCACTCCTTACTCGCTCAGTTGTTTTCTCTGACCCTTAAACGTAACGTGAGCTTGCCGCCGATCAATGGTATCGCTTCCTCCACCTGCTTGCTTGCTTTCTTGGTTATTCTAGCAACCACAGCTACATACTGGTATCAGAACAGGAGAAATCACTCATCCTCGCGACAGTCCCGAGGCCTGTTTGGGTCATGTACACATGGCGGGTGATCCCGCAAAACTTGTTCACGTACGAAGGCAGTGGCTTTAGCCATAGCAGCAGCCTCTGCTGTAGTTGCATCACACAGTCATTGACCTTGCAGTCATCCTATGCTTAGTCGCCCACGACAGTGATCGACGTGGCTGCACCAACGGCATCGGCATTTCACCGTCATCGTCGGTTTCACTCTCGGCAGTGTTGCGGCCTCCGCACGCACGTTGGCCACGCTGTGGCAAATGCAGACGCTCCTGGTTCAGTAGTTGTGCGTGCGCACCCATGGCAACCGTACATACCGCAGTTGTGATCTACATGCTGCCCTGAATTTTTGAACGGTACAACTGCCACTATGGCATCCGCATTCTCCGCCGGCGTCCATCTCATTCTTGGCTGTGATGCGGCCAACGCACGTAAGTGGACCACACCGTGACCATGGCAGGCGCTCCCCATACAGACGCAGCTCGTCCGCGTTCCCGCCGTGGTGTCGGCGGTGACCACAGTGACTGGAACAACATGTATAGAAACATCTGCCTCACACAACAGCTACCCTAGCAGTTGACATTCGTGTTCTCTGTTGGTTTTTTCACATCTCTCATTGTTCTCTGTTGTTTCCTCCCAGCTTGTGTACATTGGCGTGTAGATGACTGACAGCGAGACTCCACGTTGCTTGGGCGTTGTCCAGTGGAGCCGAAGTACGCTGAGGCCTACACGCAGCTTGCTGGAGTCTCCTCCTTGCGGCAACGTCCTCAGCTCCATCGGCAGGCATCCTCGGTGGTCGGACCGGCAGCAGTCAATACCACCGCAGATGCCGTCTACATGTGTCCAGTGCTAGATCCGAATGTACTATTACGTCTGCACCGTCATGCTCTGTCTATGGTCCATGTCTCATGTTGTGTGGCACTGTTTGGCATCATGGACCGTTGTAGGCACTGCCTGGGTTTGGGCAGCCACAACTCTTTGATGCTATTTTTATCGCTGTTTCTGACCACAAGACTGCGTTCGTAGCGTTGGTATTATCGTATGGTCTAGTTTTCAGGCACAACGGATGACGCCCGGGTTTAGGAATGTTTGGTGAAATTCTTGCATGCATGTATGTAAGACATACTGTGCACATGATTGTAGGAAGTAATTTCTCAAAAACACTGTTAGCTGTCATTTTTTTCAAATGACCCTCAACTTATGTTTCAGTCTTGTCCACTGATTATGAAGTCTATGATTTCGGGTGACTGGGTTGAATTAAATTAGGACACATTCGACAAGGGTATATCTATCACTTATGTGTTGCTCATAAATCAGAATTACTAGCATTTGAACTGAAAGGTATGAGAAATTGAAAGAAGTTCAACGAAACTTCCAAGGAAGTATACATTGAAGTATTTGTGTATTTAGGATTTACACGTAACTTCTAGGAAGCATTCATATTGATGGTTACTCATTTCCAGGAAACATCCTCCACGTATGTTCTGAAACGGTACACTGGTTTATCAGTGTGTACTTTTGGGGTGATTGACCATAAATGAGAACATATCGCATTTAGTGGAACTGAATCAGATGAAAAATGTGTTCATTAGCATAGTGAAGTTACGTTTGATTCTTTCAGCATGTGACCTAAGCTTTCCAACACATCCAAGCACGACCAACTAGAGTAGTAGAGCCCCTTCTATAGCCTCCTGAAACGTGATGGAAAGGGGAATTCAGACATGGCATCTTGTATGCTTCAGTGACGCCAAACACGCTGGTGATGTGGATGGAGAGAAATCAACTTCTGACTATGTGTTCTTCTTTACAGGTGCGGCGGTCTCGTGGTGCAGCAGGGAGCATAACTGTGTTGCCAACTACACAGTGGAGGCGCAGTGTATCGCGCTGGCCGAGGCGGTCAAGGAAGTGGTGCGCGCGCACTATTGGAGGAGCTGGGCGTTCCGCACTAGGATCCTAAGGTGGTTCAGAAGGATGACACCAGCTCTATCACGCTGACTAAGAACCCGACGTAGCACAGGAGGACAAGGCACGTTCGCGTGCGCTACCACTACGTGTCATAGTCTAGAAGGGACAGGTTGTGATGCAACATTGTAGCATGAACCACATGCTTGCAGATTGCTTCACCAAGGAATAGCCCCAGTATTGACATGCCATCATCCCTACGGGGCTTGGAATAAAGTTGTAAAGGGCTTGACAGCACAGCAGCGGATGAGCAGGACTGAGCATGAGGTACCCGGCATGGAAGGTGCACGTGGGAGACTGTTAAACAGCACCCATGCCATGGATGCAGTTTGCCTTTTTCTTAGTTTGACCACTGAAGAGTAGCTGGATGTCTGATTGGCATACAGATTTGGACTCTTTGGTTTTGCCATGTGATTTCAAGATTTCATTTGCTTGATTTGGTTTAGTATTCAAAAAGTTATTCCCGCCCCAAGTTCCGGTGTTAGGCGGGTGGAGTATGGGTATGTGTCATAGGTGACAGGATGATTCCACTGCTCACGGTCTGAGCTCAAATTCAATGGGCCCCAAAGGCACGACAGCCATAAACAAGGGACATGGGAGGTCTCCTGGACTAAGGTGAGCCTTTCCTTATGATTGAGGTCCAGGAAGGACGCTTTGACAGGTCACTGTCAAAGTGCCTCCCGTCACCTCCATGCGTGGGCATGGTGGGCGGCTCCACCATGGGTTACTGCAATGGCCATAGACGGAGCTCTATTGCTCCATTTTTGGATTATATGGAAATTTTAGATCGTAGTCTATGAGAATCAGATGCAAAATTACCATGGTAACCAACCACTAGCGTGTCTTCAGCAGTGTTGTCAGGGGTATCTTGAACATTGATACATCGATGCCCAAATTGATGTATCAATGTATCCAGGCTGTGGAACATCGATGTTGATAGTACATCAATGGGCTGCCCCATGACCAGGGGGCCATACATCTTGCAAATTACATAACCCACTACCTTTGCTTGGGTTGTGAAAACACATTTTCTCTGCAATTATTTCATAAACTCTCTGAAATATGCATTTCCGAATGTGCTGCACTATGGCCACATTTCTACATTTCCATGTGGCTGGAGCACCACGGAGTATACAACATGCAATTGAGCCACATTTCAGTGACCCATTTTGATTTGTCACAATTCTGAGCACTTTGGTGCAACAGCATTCCACATTCCTCCAACCTTTTGATGTAGCATTTATTCAAGCTATCATGTCATGTCACACTGCTTCTTCCAGTTGCACGCATAATGGCTCCATGGCCATAGCTTCTGAAAAACAAAGATGCACAGGACTATGAATTGGAGCATGGAAAATGTCAACATCCGAATGTTTAAGCAATTGTCATAGAAAATGTTTCCCATGGCATGTGGGAGATGCATGCAACCTTCAAAACACATTGCCGCAGTCAGGCAGGTCACTTACACATCTTCTGCTTCCCTCCAGCACCGCCGACACCACTAGCACCACTTGCACCGCCAGCACCACCAGCACCTACGGCAGCTGTCTTCTTGATTTGCCTGGTATTTCCGGGGCCAGCACGAGCAGCAGTTCCAGATCCCTGGGCTGCTGTCATCGAGGAGTCAGCTTCTGCACTTACATTTTCAGCCTGGTCCGCCCTCTCTACAGCAGCTGCACGGGCACGTGCTGCAGTCCCAGTCGTGCCAGTTGCTGTGATAGCAGCGGGCTGCCCTGCTGCTGCCTGCTCCATGAACTCCTCAAGCTCTTCGCGTACCTTGTGTACGTAGTTGGCCCCGTCTCCAGCTGGTGTTGCTGCAGCACCACCCTGGCTGCCACTCTCCTCCTCAACCCCATTGTCCTCTCCATCTCCCTCCTCCTCCTCCCCCTCCCCTCCTCCTCCTCCTCCTCCTCCTCCTCCTCCTTCTCCTCCTTTTCCTCCTCTCCCTTGTCCCCGTCCTCTTCTCCTGCCACCCCTTCCTCACCCCCCTCATCCTCAGGCAGGTTGGTGAGCTTGGTCATCTCACCATCATTTTTCACTTTTCGAGCCGTATTTGTTGTGGAGCCAATTGAAATCTGTTAACCTGCACTTGATGCGGCCTTTGTAACTCTTGCAAAGGCACATGTTGCAACGTACAAGCAGCTGGAGCGTGCACACACGCAAGCGGTTACGACGTGCACTGTTAATGAGTTCGTGAACACTGAAAATGCACTCAAACTCTAACAACAAACATGGCTGCGTCAACAGCTTCAATGCAAGCTTGCGCAATACGGGTAAGGCAGCCCACGGTTCTTATCTGCCGAGATTCAGGGGGATCCGGATCCGTGGTACCGTTCCTCCACCAGGATACAGAACTGGGGTAACAGATCCTTGGATTCATGGATCCTTAGATCCTTGGGTCCTGGATCTGGATCTGTTGAGGCTATTCAGCATGCATGTCAAAAGAACACTTCACATGAGTTTCACAGTTTCTTTGTTACACATTCTAGTCAATCATGAATGGTCATGGTTCCTTTTTCCACATGTTTCAAATTCATTCACAAAAATGGTTTCAATAATGCAGAAACACTAACTTGCCACAGAAGCGTCTTCAACTTGTCATCATGTCCCTAATGCTCAGTCTAAGTCTCAGCATGTTAAGCTACCTCCCCTCCCCACTTTCACCTGCACCCTCACC
>SZWC01003814.1:2879-32561 GCA_023375785.1 Penium margaritaceum
TCTACCTCTGCCTGACGTCGACCCCGACCATGCCCTTTCCCCTTCCCCCTCCCCTTCCCCTTTCCCTTTCGCATTCCTTTCCCTTTCCTCCTGCCCCTTCCAGCAAGAGCACCTTCCTCGTACTCGCTGCTTCCTTCACTCCCTTTGCTTTCCTCGCTCGTGTCCGCTCCTTCATCCTCGGCTTCAGACGCAGACTGCCCGACCGGTGGTGCACTCATGCGCTCCTGACTTCTCCCCTCGTGGCTCCACAAGTGCCTCGTACTCTCGGGGGCCAGAAAGATGCAAGGCCGGTCCTCCTCCTCCCCGTCCTCCGCTGGAACCTCACTCGGTGGCTTCTTAAGCTTCACCTTCAGTCTGACCTTCATGCATGCCCCTCTTGTTGCCTCTTCTGATTCCACTCCCCAATCCCCTCCTCCCGCCCCTCCCCCACCCCAATCCGCTCCCCCTCTCCATCCTTCAATTCCTCCTCCTCCTCCTCCTCCCCCACCTCCACCACCACCACCACCTCCTCCTCCTGCTGCTGCTGCTGCTCCTGCTGCTGCTGCTGCGCCCTCGCTTTCTGCTCCACTTCTCACCACTGCTTCTCCTGCCAAGCCCTCAAGGCCGTCATCCATTGGTGCATCTCCTGATTTATTTGCTGCCCTCCAAGCTGACCAGACGCCTCCTCCTCTGCCAACCGCCCCTGCCCTCAGCGCTCTGGGCCGCCGCATGGCATGAGGGATGGCTGGCACGGACGAGGGAACATCCGACACCATGTGAGGCGACTCCTGAAAGGACCCAGCACGTGAAGGGCTGGATCCTGGAGATGATGCTGGAGTGGAGGAGGCAGGGCTCCTACCTTCATGAGATGAGGACACATCGTGCTGAGAGGAGGGGGAAGAATGTGAGGCACCGTCGGATGCCTCTCCACGCTGAGGGGTTGGCGCCCTGGCGCCGCCACAGGAGGATGACATGATGTTTGTAGCGGCCCAAGAGTCCCCACCTCGTTCACTGTGTCGTCCGACAAAGTGACACTAGACGTCACGCGCTTGACGGAGTCACAGCTTTCTGTCCGGCCCTAAGAAATGGCGCACTACTGCCGTTTGCTCGAGCGGGCACAAGTGAACGGTCAAACTCTCCCGAACGGTTGTATCCTGCCGCCACGCGCGGGCAACCTCCTTGCCACCACTCGAGCCGAAACCAGTGCTTTCCCCCGCATCCTCGCATTCCTTACCCTCGCCTTTCAGGCGAACTCGCTTAGACAACGCCCGCCTTGGCCCAGTCGCTTCCCAGCCACTTCGCTGGCCTCCCTCCTTCTGTCTCTGCCGATGCCACGGTCTTTGTCTGCTGCGACCGTCGCCACCTTGCCCTTGGAAAGGACTTGCCCTCCGACTCGTGAGCTGCTGTCGTGCTCTGCCCTCTCGTCCAGGTTGCTCTACCGAGGATTCCGCAGTCCTCCGCGTGGTCTTCACCGAGGGTTTCGGCGAGAAGCTGCGGCGAACGCCGCCAATGCCACTCGGCATGGCGCGGAATCGGCGGAGAGCAGTGCGGCGAGTCCACCTGGCTCTTGCCGCGCTGCCGACGTAGCATGTAGCGCTCACTGCCTCCATTGTTCCCCGAGGGTGAGGGAACTGCTCCTGAGGGAAGAAGCAGCTTTGGAGGGACGGGGCTGCCCTGCGACGATATTATGACGCTGGCAGCCCTGACACTGCAATGACGTTGGCAGAGCAGCAAGTTTTGTCGTGGAGCACATGCGACAGGAGCTTGTGCCAACGTGGCACGAGTCGGGCGGGAAAGGCCGTACAGGAAAGTTTTGTCCCTACGCCATCCGACGCCGGGCGCATTTAAGGTCTTCCAGTAAGAACCGATCCACCAGCAGGTGCTTGAAAACCGTCAGATGTTGACGAGTGAGAATCTCATGGTTGCCGTCGTCGATCGATCGAAAACTTTTGACGGACATCTCGCCAGGTGCACCAGTCCTGTGCTGTACGGAGGGCGTGTGCGATAGGGAGGCGTTGTGCTACAACATCGTCGACCTGCGTCGGCGTACAGCCGCCTTTCAGACCTGAACATCGTTGCTCGATGCACTCATTTTGAGCCCCAGGCTGTAGACTGTTGATCGGCTTATGGGTAACAGCTTGGACAAAATTCACCCAGGTGATAAGCTGTAACAAATTGGTACGGGAAGCTTGGCCCATTGGGCTAAAACCGCAGTGATTGAGGGTCTTCGACCCTCAAACCATCCCGTCCAATCGCCCACAGTCCAGGGACCCGTTCAAGCCATGAGGAGAGGCCGACCCGCACTACACTCCTCCCACCTAGGAGTGGACCCGCCTTCGGCGTCCACAACGGGACTCGAACCCGGACGCTCTGATACCAATGTAACGAATTGGTACGGGAATATTGGCTCATTGGGCCAAAACCGCGGTGATTGAGGGTCTCCAACCCTCAATCCATCCTGTCCAATCGCCCACAGTCTAGGGACCCGTTCAAGCCATGAGGAGAGGCCGGCCCGCGCTACATAAGCCGGTTCAAGATTATTTCTACAAAAATTGTGGATAAAGAATAAAATAGATGTATAGATGCTATTTTTGGGTTGCTTAGTAACCTATTGCTATCGTATTGTGAACATGTCTTGGGGACGTCCGCCAACCTGCAATCTGTGAACGTTACTTTGTTTCCAAGTAGGACATGCGAAACAACACAAGAATATTCTACAGGGTCGAATGTTAAAGACAGAGTAGCTTTTTTTCTCTCACACGCTCCATAATGGCCAAGGAGACGAGCTCAGTTGACCACATCACTCTCCTGGCAAGAGAGGAACTAACCAGGAACTAGCTGCTACACGCTCCAAGATAGCTGAGCCTACATACCCGGATCCAAGTTACACTCCACCAAAACTGAATTTTTAGATCAATTTGCTTAATAAATAAGAAATATTTTGAAACATGATGTAACTTGTAATCTCTGATGAATCATTCACCTTTTTTCAAATCATTTTTTTGTCATACACCTAATCACAATGAATCATTTTCATTGGATGGTTGGATCATATTGATGTGAAAAAAATACTACATTGATCGAATAGATATGATACAAATGACTCAACTATTGTTTTTTAAGATTCATAATCGACTGCATGTATATGTACATAGACGCGGACACACATATGGATACAATAAATGTGTGGAAGGTAGTCCATGGAACAAATCCATGTGTCAAAATGGGTAAAATACAACAATGTTTAAATAATATTGATTTGCGCATGCGCTTCCAGAAAATCTTTTCGTAAGGTCACATTTGACTGTTCTCTGGCAAGAATACAAGAAAAATGAGTACATGAAACGGAACAAATACATAACAGAAACAGTTCACATGAAGTGGAATTTTTACATTGTGTTTTTCCCTACGTTTGTCTTCAAAACTCTTTTGGTTTCACTTATAGCCAACTTTGCAAACCTTACTACATAACCATGTGCACCTTACTCCAACATTCAATTCTTGTTATTCATTAACATATTCTAAAAATTATTACATCCACTCTTTCCGAGTGAATGGTGTGGAAAGTGCATGTCTTAATCGTGCAGGAAAATCATATGAGGAAGACATCACATGAAACAAAACAAATCAGAACATAAAGAACATGCCTAAATCAATTCCAACATTACAGCTCCGACCAAGCAAAGTTTCACCTTTCCAAATGAAAAAATGCAAGGTGATATCTCACACGTACAGATGGTACCACCATTACGACACGGCAAGGAAAGGCCCTCTTCTTGTGATTTGTGACGTTCCTCTCGACCTGTACAGTTTAGTATGTCCACTTGGCCGTGTCCATGCACGTGTAGATCCTTGATGCTGACCCAAGTGGTACCGGGGCGTCGTCTGGTGGTGGACTACCTGCTCGGACCCGATCGATGGTCGCCCTAGAGTCTTGGATGTTATCTCGGACCTTCTACAGTTTTTCTGCAAGTTGTAGGCTTTTATCGGTGGACTGGCCGTGGGCCCAATTCGCATGTTTTTGCATTTTTGGTCCACCTTCTGTTGCTGGATGCATGCATGTGACTAGTCGTAGGTCATGCTTGAGATTCCGCACGTCTAGGTTCAGACGGCGTAGCGTTCTAACTTGTCTACGCTGAGTTACGGCCAAAACTGTGGTTTTGGGCCAGTTTTAGGACAAATCTTGCACTACCGCGTGCGACACCCGCCGTGCGCCGCGGCAGGTACTTATGCCATGGACCTGTCATTTGTGATTCCTCTCTGCAAATGCTTTTAAAGCATTCTGACACTTTGCCTTGTGTCGCCTAGCTACACCCTTGCCGTTGTGTGGACGACTTGTGACTGTCGTTACTATCTGACCAGGCACTGACTCCTAGTCAGCGGCAATATCGGTAGGAAGCTTCCACACATATTCTCATGGTATCAGAGCAGCAAAACCCCTCTCGCTAATTTGCGCCGTAAAGACTCAGCACCGGCAGCAATAGTGAGAGTCACCGCCGCCGCAGTATCTTGGGACTTGTTGTAGCCATTTTCAGCAACTACATCATCATGCAGTCCCCTCATCAAGTGTGCTGCAACATTTACTAGCTCCAGCAGCCAAGTCCAGTACCAGCAATAGCAGCACCGAGTGGTAGTAGCAGCCGTATCTGGCTGCCATCCTGTACACAAAAAGAGGGAGTAGCAGCTCGCAGTAGCCGCTTGCAGCGCCGGCTGCGAGCACGGGCAGAGCACAGCGGCAGCAGCTCGCAGCAACGGCGACATCAGCGGCCGCTAGTAGCAACAGCATCGCAGCAGTAGTAGCAGAAGCAACAGCAGCGGAATTAGTAGCAGCAGCATTGCAGTTGCTGTAACGACAGCAGCAACAGTTGCGCAGCTGCGTTGCAATGCAGAAACTGCACAGCACTACGCAGAAACTACGTAGTACTATGCAAGCGTGCATGGCACTACGTAGGCCTGCGTAGCCTTTGCGCAACCGCGAGCAGTGGGCGACATGGTCACCCCCACCGGTCACGTGAAGTTTGCGTGACCTCCACACAAAAAATTGCTAATGAAAAATACGCCAACAAAACACAATAGCTTTTTTCCGCTAGTGTAAAAACGGGAACGTCATCATCGGATGTGCCGACGTCAGCAATATTTTGGTCAAAACGTCATTTTTTCTGAATGTTTCAACTCCATGAGAAACGCTGTCAGTTTTTTCTTCCAAGCATTTTTTACGTTTGGCCTCATACTAAGCGCTAACCTGGCTTCGACTGGTGACAAGGACAAAGGACCACAAGATCCCTCCTCCTCTTCGTCACGGGTCCTGAGCCCACGCTCCAAGGCTATTGAGGAACTGCAGTGTCACAAGGACAAGATACATCACCTAGAGTAGCAGGAGACCAACGCCATCCGCACGCTCACTGATCTTCTTCGGAGTCAGTCCACGGCCCCACAACAGACCTCCAAGGGGTTCGGCGGTGTCACACCTTTTACACAACAGTCACCATCTGCACCGAGGAGAGCGGTAGGACAGGACCCGCCACTTCTTGATCCTTTGGAGGAGGACCCTGACATGCCAGGCATGGAGGATGACCGTCCCAAGAGGAAGATTCGCGCACTTCAGGAGCATCTTCGCCAGCTGCAGACGCGTTCCAGTTCCCTGTTCCCTGAGATTCGATTCTCAAGTGAGCCGTACCTCGGCAACTTTCCTCGTCCCGATGTCTTCCCCATCCCTCGTCTTTCCCATCATGTGGTTGCTCTTCCTACGAATTGGCAACCTGAGGACTTCGAGAAACCGCTCCCCCTATATGTCAACGAGGACGGCTTTGATTGCTGAGAGACCCTCTTCCAAGTCACGGCCACATCAGAGGAGGTTTGGTCCCACTACCACATTCATTAGGTTACGGATCGTGCTCAGGTACTGACAGCGGCTCGGGCGATGCGTGGACTCTTTACGCCATGCCTCGCGAGATTGTCGTAGACTTTTGCCCCTTCCCTCAAGAGGCCGGCACAGGCACGTGTGCTGACCCACGCCGGGGCTGGCAGCTCGCATTGTACCTGCTTGCTGCAGAGACGCACGCCACCCGCGCGGCTCACATCCGTGCCTTCCACTCCCTTTATCAGGGACCTGCCGAGCCCACAATCGATTACTGGTGGCGCGCCATGTGCATCTACACGCGCATTGGGACCTCAGGACGTACACAACTGTGGGCGCTTCAGACACACATGATCGGAGTCCATCTTGAGCATGTCATCTTCTCGAGGTGCGGCGACGCCACGCTCGAGCCCTTCTCCACCACCCTTCAGCTTCTCCCTTGGGCGCATCAGCTTTTCCTCCACGTGACTTCTACCCGTGAGGCAGCGGTCGTCCATCAAGAGAGTTCACATGCTGCATCGGTGATCGCGTCACCACCGACGCCTCTCTCGTAGTTCCCTTCTCCATCCTCTGGCACGCCCTCCTCTTCCCCTTCCACTCCGGCTACCTTGACACATACGCAAGGTTATGCCAACAGCAGCACAGGAGAAGAAGGGCAAAAAGAAGCGTCGCTTGGTCCAGCAGCAGTCACAGCAACAGTAATCATCAGGCGGTAGCAGTGGACATATTGTTCACTACAACAACTATGGAGGTACTCACCGCTACACCGAGTGCCACCAGCCGCTCGACTAGGTGCGGATCACTCGCGGTCTTCAGGCTGCACACACAGAGCGGTCTGCGTCAAGCAGCACAGCTTCTGGTCGCGTGGCAATCACGACCGCAGCAGTTCCCGCTTCCTCACCAGTGAGTTGCCTCTAGTCGCACAGCCTCGGGTCGCGTGGCGCGTGGTGACCACGACTCAGACCCCTGTGACCGCACCATTACTGAGCTCCGTCAGCTCCTGGCGCTTTGCTCTCGGGGAGGTGCAAGTGTGTCTTCATAGCCAGGTTGTTCACAGACTGTCTGTTCGTCTGTTCTCGTATCTCGTGATGACTCATGTGGGGGAGCGCAGCTGGCATGTGATGATGATGTGTCTGACAGTACGGATTGTATTTCTGAGTCTCACATGTGTGCCCTTTGTCGTTCTCCCTCCTCTGTTGCCAAGTGCCCATCTGCAGCCGAGTGTGTTGGTTTTTGCTCTCATTGTGCTCTGTTGTGTCCTCCCGGCTTGTGTACATCGGCGTGCAGATGACTGACGGCGAGACTCGACGCTGATGGAGTGCCGTCCGGTGGAGCCGACGCACGCTAAGGTCTTCTCGCAGTTCGCTAGAGCCTCCTCTCTCCGGCGACGTGTTCAGCTCCATCGGTAGGCCTCCACAGCGGTCGCGCTGCCGGTGGTCACGGCCACCGCAGTTGCTGTCTGCATGCGTCCAGCGCGTCCTATCGCTTTTGCATCGTCATGCGCTGCCTAGGGTCCTTGTTGCATGTTGCATGGCCCTGTTTGGCATCATAAACCATCGTAGGCACTGCTTGGGTTCAGGCCGCCATAACTCCTCGCTACTATTTTTTTAGCTAATTCTGACCACACGGCTGCGTTTGCAGCGTCGGTATTATGGTATGGTCCAGTTTTTAGGCAAAACGGACGACGCCCGGGTTTTGGGCTGTCGGCCGTCTCGCAGGCCTCACTGAGAAAACTGCCAGCCTGAAAATAGGTAATTTCTGATTGGCTGGTGAACAGAGTAACAAGCTCTAAAGAGCTGGGGGGGAGGCTAGTTCTTGGAGGGGTCTCCCATTGTGTCTCATTGTTCATTCCTAATCAGTCTTTTCCAGTTTTCAGTTGCTTTCTGGCACTAACACTGGCGCGCGCACTTCTGAGCAACAAACCCAGAGCTTCTAGACTTAGGCTCTAGAGCAGCAGACTGAGGGGGCGGTAGACTTGAGCAACGAGCATGGAAACCCGCACGCTGCATCAACAATGCATGATGCCCCAACCTGCCACTTAGATTTCCAGCTTGGTATCAGAGCCAGAGCGTAGCAGTAGCAGCAGAAGATTGGCGTACAGGTGCCAGACAACGCCGGCGGATCTCCATACACGCCAGTGCAGGGGAAATGCTACCGGATTTTTTTCGGCAGCACTAACCCCCACATTGGACGGGAGGAGGTGAGCGGCCGGCCACGTCAGGCGCTTGCTGGCAACGACGCACGCGGCGACGTCCTCCAGGTGTGACTGACAGCAGCAGCTAGTAGCAGCAGCAGAAGCTCACAGCAGCACACAACAACAGTTAACAGCAGCAGCAGCTTGTAGCAGCAGCAGCTCCCTGCAGCAACAGCAGCAAGCAAGCAACAGCAGCAAGTAGTAGCTGTAGCAGCGTACAGCAGCAGCAGCAGTTGCAGCAACGAGCCTCAGCAGTAGCAGCAGCTACCCGCAGCGGGTGCTGCTACTCGCAGCCCGCAGCGAGCAGCAGCTCGCTGCTGCCAATGAGCAGCAGCCCGCTGCTTGCTGCCAGCGAGCAACAGCACGCTGCTCGCTGCCAGCGAACAGCAGTCGGCTGCTCGCAGCCAGCGAGCAGCAGCCTGCTGCTCACTGTCAGCGAGCAGCAGCCCGCTACTCACTACCAGTGAGCGCCTGCCCGCTAAGACAAAGAAAACCAGACAAAAAAAAGGGGAAGAGAAAAAAAATCCCCTAACCCCGCAGCGTGCAGCAGCAGCCCGCAACAGCAGCGAGCTGCAGGTGTAGCACGCAGCAACTGCACTTCCGTGTAGCAGCGTGCAGCTGCGTGCAGCAGCAGCAGCAGTCGCGTGCAGCAGCATGCAGCATCAGCAGCAGCAGCGGCGGTAGCAGCACCAACAGCAGCAGCGCCACCAGCAGTAGCAATAACTGTAGCGGTAGCAGCAGCAGCAGCAACAGCAGCAGCAGCAGCAGCAGCAGTAGCAAGTGCAATGGATGTAGCAGCAACAGCTACTGACGTCAGCACCTCACTGCTGACGTCACTGCTGACGTCACTGCTGACGTCACTGCTGACGGCATCAACAAAAAAAAACAACAGGAAACCAAAAGGGGGACAACAGCAGCACTGACACTCAATAGTCTTTGCTGACGGCAGCTATCTGCCGCTCACGTCATTGCTGATATTAGCAGCATAAACAAAAAAGAAACAAAGGGACACGCTCATGGGTGATAGTCCTAGTCAGGAGGGGTCCTCCTCTCTTGGAGGGACCCCTACCTCCCCTTTCTTGAAGCGCCTACAGCAGCAGCAGCACCAGCCGCAGCAGCAGCACCAGCCGCCGCCACAATAGCAGCAACAGAAGCAACAGCGGTACCAGCAACAGCTACAGCAGCAGCAGCCGGAGCAGTAGTAGCAGGAGCAGCAGCGGCAGGTACATCAGCGGCAGCAGTAGTAGCGACGGCAGCAGTAGCGGCAGCAGCCGCTGCAGCAGCAGCAATCGTTGTAGTAGCAGCAGCGATTGCAGTAGCTGCAACAGTAGCCCACTGGTATCGTTGGCAGCAATCCTGATTCCCTCGTTGCTCTTCAGCAGCACCTTATCGCCTTGACACAGCAGCTTGCAGCGCTCCAGCCAGTAGCCCCCCAGTCTCCCACCAGTGTGCCACCATCGTTCATCCCTCTAGGGCACGCCACTCCAGCCGTGTCTGCTGCCACATACTACCTGGCACAACAACAGACTAAGTGCCAGCGGCAGACAGTGACTTCCATCCTTGGCCCCACTCTGGATGCTGGCCGTAGGCAGAAGGACTTTGAGACGCCGCCGCCGCCACTTCAGGCCGGCGAGCAGTTCTGGAGCTGGGAGCTCAGCTTCCGGAACTGGGCGCAAGGGGAGGGGTTGTGGGCATACTACACCCTCCCTTAGGACCCCACCCAGGCCGACCAGCTGTATGACGCTGGTCACGCTGTTCGGGCCCTTGTCCCAGTCGCCCCTCCGGCTTACCGCTTGGCCCTAGAGCCTTTCCTCGGCGACTTCATTGCTGGTGACACTCCAGACCCTGCAGCCACTGGCACGTCCTCACCAGGCCCCATCGCATGTCCAGTGACGCTGAGCTCAGCCGTCTGCTCCGGGAGTTCAACTCCTGTACATGGAAGAGACCTAGATAGTCACTGCCTACTGGCAGCGGGCAGAGGACATCCTTCGTCGTCTCGGCACATCTGCTCCGCCTCCTCTATCCGCGCTTCTCACCATCAAGCGCGGCGCCACCAGCCCGTACGCAGATGTCTTCGTCCATTACCCCCACGACGTCCTCTCCACCATGGCGGCCCAGGGCACCCTCATGCCCTGGGCATTTGAGCTTTTCCTCCGCATTGAGGAAGCTCGCCAGGAGTCCCAGCTCCATCGCATGGAGGCTCTTGCATCCCCTGCCGTCGCCTTCCCAGTCGTTGCCTCCGTGGCCGTCGCCTCCCCCGCCGCAGCTACCTCCTCATCTTTCGGAAAGAAGAATAAGTGCTAGAACAAGAAAGGCAAGGGTCCGTCGTAGCAGCAGCAGCAGCAGCAGCAGTCGTCGACCGGGTCCGGCGGTGGTGGCTCGATCTGCCACAACTGTGGCCAGCCCGGGCATGGGTGGTACACATGCCCTTTCCCGACGGACAGGCACGCGTCATCACCACCCTACATCACCAGTAAGAACCCCGTCTCGCCTCTGCCGCCGTCACTACTACTGGCCCTGACACTCCGACCTCGTCCAGTAGCTCTGCCACTCCGACAACTCCGCCGGTCCCGCAGACACCCGCGCCGCAACAGTACTACTCACAGCCATTGGCGCTTCCGCTTCCTTCGCCGGCTCCATCCTCCTCCTACCCGGGCTCCGGCGCCGTCACTCCGCACTCCGCCTACACTCCCGGGCCGTCCTCCCGTGAGCGTCAGCTGGAGCAGTACATCACGTTCCAGCTTGGCCTGCCTCGCCCTCCTCCCCAGGGAAGTGCGAGTTGCGTCACCTCCTACCCTCCTGCCCAGCCCTGCATGACTGAGACTGAGCTACGGCCCTGCCCCGTTTCTTCATCTGTCTCGTCGTCTCTCGTAGTATCCTCCACTCCCCTCCTTGACGACATTGCGTGGCTTGACGATTGGCAGTCTCGTTTTGCGCCCCCTTCCACCGCGTCCGCGTCCCTTGCTTGCTGCCATGTGACCGTTAGCAATCTGGCGACCCTTGTACAGGACCCTGCTGAGACCTGGATCATCGACTCCGAGGCCACGCATCACATGACGCCCTCTCGTGAGGCCTTCAGTATGCTCGGTCGTGTAGGCGATGTCTCCGGTGTCCGGACAGGCTCCGGACAAGTGTTGCCAATCCGTGGTGTTGGCGTCGTTCGTTTCCGTGGTCCTGCCAGTGACGTCTTTCTGACCGATGTCCTCTTCGTCCCTCGTCTCGAGCTCAGCCTCTTGTCCGTGACTGCCCTTGACCACATGAGCATGGACGTTGTACACTCGCATGGTGTTGGCACTATGTCGTTGTGTCCGTCTGGTCTTGTCGTACTGCACGCCACCGCCCGTGGTAACCTGTGGCATGTTCCTCGCCTCTCTTCTTCCTCTCCCTTCTCTTCCCCGTCGGCCGCCACAGGCCATGTGTTTGTCACGCGTACGCTTTCTCCTGAGCACACCCGCCTCTTGCATCACCGCCTTTGCCATGTCCACTCCGCCGCCGTAGAGAGCATGCTCCGCACCCAGCCGGCCAAAGGCCTTGACCCGGAGACTTTCCCTCTCCCGTGCCCCACTGAGTGTATTGACTGCGCTCAGGGGAAGATGCACCGGTCCACGTACCCCTTGTCTTCCTTCCGTACATCCGCCCCTCTCGACCTTGTCCACTCAGACGTCATGGGCCCTCTCCCCACCGCGTCCGTCGGTGAGAGGGGCCGCTATGTCCTCACCCTTATGGACGACTATTCTCCGTACCGCTAGGTCTTCTGCCTCCGGCAGAAGAGCGATGTCGCCCGCGCCATTCAGGACTGGCTTGTCCGCGCGGAGCGCGAGTGTGGCCGTCCTCTTCGCCGCTTTCGCTCCGATCGCGGCGGGGAGTACATGGGTGAGGCCACGACCTTTTTCGCCGCCCGCGGGATCCACCATGAGACGTCTGCACCCTACACACCCGCCCAGAACGGCGTCTCCGAGCGGTGGAACCGTACCATGGCCGACGCCGTCCGCACCATATGGTCGAGTCCGGTCTTTCCGATGGCTTCTGTTTTAAAGCCATGGCCTACATGACCTGGGTTTGGAACCGGATTCCCCACGGTCCCCTTCCTCGCCAGTCCATGCCCTACCAGCACTGGTGCGGTCGGCGCGCTGATCTCCGCCCGGCTCGCGTCTGGGGCTGCGTAGCCATTGTGTGGCTACCCGCCCCATAGCAGGGTGGCAAGCTCGCCCCCTGCGGACGGCCCTGCACCTTCCTCGGCGTGTCTCGTCACTCCAAGGCCTGGCGCTTCTGGGACCCGTCCCGGCACTGCATCGCCAAGTTGCGCGATGCCTTCTTCTTCGAGGAGCTCTTTTCCCGCGACCTTATTCACTCCGGCTCGTCCGTGTCCCTTCCGTTGCGTGGGGGAGTGGTGAGTCCGTCCTCCGTCTTGTCGCTTCCGGGTGACACAACACTCCGCCCCTCTGAGCCAGCAGCCCCACTCGTGTCCGCTGGCCCCTCGCGGCCAGCAGTCCCCGCCGCGTCCGCTGGCCCCTCCGGACCAGCAGTCCCGGTCGTGCCCGCTCGCCCCTCCGGACCAACAGCCCCGGTAGTGTCCGCTGGCCCTTTTGGGCCAGCAACCCCAGTCGCGTCCGTGGGCCCCTCGAGGCCAGGAGTCCCCGCCGTGTCCGCTGGCCCCTTCGGACCAGCAGTCCCGGTCGCGTCCGCTGGCCCCTCCGAACCAGCAGCATCGGCCGTGTCCGCTGGCCCCTCCGGGCCAGCAGCCCCAGTCGCGTCCATTGGTCCCTCGAGGCCAGTAGTCCCCGTCGCGTCCGCTAGCTCCTCTGGACTAGCAACCCCGGTCATGTCCGCTGGCCCCTTCGGGCCAGCAGCCCCCGTCGCGTCTGCAGGTCCCTAGGGGCTAGCAGTCCCCGTTACGTCCGATGGCCCCTCTGGACCAGCAGTCCTGGTCGCGCCCGCTGGCCCCTCCGGACCAGCAGCCGCGGTAGTGTCCGCTGGCCCTTTCGGGCCAGCAGCCCCAGTCGCGTCCGCAGGCCCCTCGGGGCCAGCAGTCCCCGCCGTGTCCGCTAGCCCCTCCGGACCAGCAGTCCTGGTCGCGTTTGCTGGCCCCTCCGGACCAGCAGCCCCGGTCCTGTCCGCTAGCCCCTCCGGGCCAGCAGCCCCAGTCGCCTCCACTGGCCCCTCGGGGCCAGCAATCCCCGCCGCGTCCGCTTACACCTCTAGCCGAGTAGTCCCGGTCCCGTCCGCTGGCCCCTCCGTGCCAGCAGCCCCAGTCGCCTCCGCTGGCCCCTCCGGGCCAGCAGCGCTTGTTGCGTCCGCTGGCTCCTCCGGGCCAGTAGCCTTGTCCGCCTCCTTTGGCCCGTCGAACTTAGTGCCATCTCCTGCATGATCGCGCTACACACGTGGCCCAGGCAGCAGCCTCCGACCTTGGCCGACATTGAGCGCGCAGTCCGTCGCATCGCGTCCTATGGCGCCTCGATCCCCTGTGGCTCCACGTGTCTCCTCCACTCCCACGGTCGTGAGTGGGGACCCTGGCACTAAGGCTCTCGGCCTCACCACCTCGGCCATCATCTCCAACCTTCACCCGGGCTCTGCACTGGGCTACGCCATGCTTCATCACGAGCATCGACATGCTGTCATGGCTGCACTCGCCCGCATCCCACCTGGAGCTCGTGATGTACACGCCCTCTCAGTCTGGTCCACAGCACACCCGGAGGACCCAGCCACCCCACGCGAGGCTCGAGCCTCTCTTCAGGCCGCAAGTTGGGATGCTGAATGTGCAGAGGAGCTCGGTGCTATCCGGCAGCACCACGTGCATGACCTCATCGACCTCCCTCCAGGTCGGAAGGCCATTGGCGCCAAGTGGGTCTTGCGGTGCAAGTGGAAGCCTGACGGGTCCTTGGACAAGTACAAGGCCTGCCTCACAGCAAAGGGGTTTGCTCAGGTCCCTAGGGTTGACTACGACCAGATCTTCGCCCCAGTCGGTCGGTTCTCCACTAGCCGGGCGCTCTTCAGCCTGATTGCCCAGCATGGGTGGGAGCTGCATCAGATGGGCGTGAGCAACGCGTTCCTCCATGGCTAACTCGAGGGTGAGGAGCTCTTCATGGTGCAGCCCCCAGGCTACGACGACGGTACTGGGAGAGTCCGGCGGCTACATAAGGCCGTCTATGGCCTGAAGCAGTCGCCTCGGTTCTGGAACCAGGAGATTAGCAGCACACTTCTCCGTGGCGGCCTCCAGCGCAGCACCGTTGACCTCGCACTGTTTCTCAGCCCGCGAAGTCAAACCTTCGCCGCAGTTCTGGTATACGTTGACGATCTCGTCATCGCGTCGCCAAACACGGCCACCATCCAGCGTGTCAAGGACATGCTGCACGCCGCCTACCAGATGAAGGATCTCGGGTCTACCCGAGTCTTCCTTGGCATGGAGCTCGAGCACGATCGCTCCCAGGGCATCCTACACGTCCACCAGGCTGCCTATGTGCAGACCTTGTCCGCTCGCTTTGTCGAGGACCTGCCCCTCGTGTCCAGCGCATCTTCACCTATGTCACCTGATGGCCAGGTGAAGCTGAAGAGTCCTGTTCCAGCTGTTGTGGGGGAGCGAGTTGATGTGACCACGTATCTGCAGATCATGGGGTCACTGATGTTCCTGGCGACGACAACGCGTTAAGACATCGCGTTCGCCGTCAACTTCCTGGCCCAGTTCTCTCAAGAGCCGCGTCACCTCCACTGTGAGGACGCGATCCGAGTGCTGCGCTATGTCATCTCGACCCCTCGGCGAGGTCTCATGTTCCGCCGCCAGCCGTCCGACGTCGTAGTGGGCTACACCGACAGTGACTGGGCCGGCAGTCCAGACGGTAAGAATGGCACAGGCTGGATCTTCCTGATCGGCGGCATAGCTGTGTCCTGGCGGGGTCGTATGCAGGGATGCATTGCATGCAGCACTGCTGAGGCTGAGTACGTGGCACTTATCTCAGGCGCGTGTGAGAGTGTGTGGTTGCGTCGTCTGTTGTCCGAGTTGCGTCAGTCTGTCGCATCCATCACCTTGTATTGTGACAATGAGAGTGCCATGGCCATTACCGACAATGACGGTGTGCATCACACTTGCACAAAGTACATCAATGTTGAGTATCACTATGTGTGTTCGTTGTTGCACGACGGCAGCATCAGCATCGTGTGGGTTGAGACAGCACGGCAGCTGGCTCACTTCCTGACCAAGGCACTGAAGTGGGACTCGTTCAAGAAGGCTGTGAGTTCAGTAGGTGTGCATCCGTGATTTGCTCTCTTGGTCTCTGCGTGCGTCTCTGCATGCCCTAGGGTAGTCTGGATGTTGACCGTGTCTCTACCCGCCCATGTGCACTACGCCTATGAGTCATGGGGGAGTGTTGGTTTTTGCTCTCATTGTGCTCTGTTGTGTCCTCCTGGCTTGTGTACATCGGCGTGCAGATGACTGACGGCGAGACTTGATGCTGATGGAGTGTCGTCCGGTGGAGCCGACGCACGCTGAGGTCTTCTCATAGTTTGCTCGAGCCTCCTCTCTCCGGCGACGTGTTCAGCTCCATCGGCAGGCCTCCTCAGCGGTCGTGCTGCCGGCGGTCACGGCCACCGCAGTTGCTGTCTGCATGCGCCCAGCGTGTCCTATCGCGTCTGCATCGTCATGCGCTGCCAAGGGTCCTTGTTGCATGTTGCATGGCCCTGTTCGGCATCATAAACCATCGTAGGCACTGCTTGGGTTCAGGCCGCCATAACTCCTCGCTACTATTTTTCTAGCTCATTCTGACCGCACGGCTACGTTCGCAGTGTCGGTATTATGGTATGGTCCAGTTTTCAGGCAAAACGGACGACGCCTGGGTTTTGGGCTGTCGGCCGTCTGCCAGGCCTCACCGAGAAAACTGCCAGCCTGAAAATAGGTAATTTCTGATTGGCTGGTGAACAGAGTAACAAGCTCTATAGAGCTGGGAGGGAGGCTACTTCTTGGAGGGGTCTCCCATTGTGTCTCATTGTTCATTCTTAATTAGTCTTTTCCAGTTTTCAGCTGCTTTCTGGCACTAACACTGGCGCGCGCACTTCTGAGTGACAAACCCACAGCTTCAACACTTACGCTCTAGAGCAGCAGACTGAGGGGGCAGCATACTTAAGCAACGAGCGTGGAAGCCCGCACGCTACATCAACAACGCATGCTGCCCCAACCTTCCGCTTAGATTTCCAGCTGAGTGTTCCATTATTCGTTGCATAGTGACGTTCTTTAGTTGTGATTCGGGTGGTACTTGGATCATGGATTCCGGTGCCACTTACCACATGACCTGTCATCATAGTGACTTTGTTGTCATCGCTTCTGTGGCATTTCTTCGTTTCTTTCGTACAGGCCCTGGTCAGTCCTTGCCAGTTCAGGGTGTTCGGGTTGTGTACTTCAATGGTCCATCTGGCCCCTTGTATGTTTCCCACGTGCCTTTTGTGCTTGACCTTGAGCTCAACTTGCTCTCTGTGCATGCCTGCACTCTGATGGGACTCTCTGTGGAGCACACTTCAGACTCTGCTATAGTGATTGCTCTTGATACTCACACAGCTGTTCTTCGTGCCTCTGTTGTGGATGATCTGTATCGTGTTCCTTGGATCTCTTCTTCTCCTTGCTCCCCTTCCCCTCCTTCCCGTGTATTTGTCATTGGTTTCCTATCTGTTGAGCACCCGCGCCTGCTGCATTGACGTCTCTGTCATGTGGGCTCCAACGTTGTGTCAAAGCTCATGAAGACATAGCACGGACACGGTCTTGACGCGGCCTCTTTCGATGAGCCGCCCAAGACATATTGTCTGTTTTGCGCTCGAGGTAAGATCCATCGCTGCAGCTACCCTAACTCCTGTTCTCGAGCCCTTCATCCTCTTGAGCTGGTCCATTCGGACCTTCTCTGTCCTCTCCCTGTAAAGTCTTTGTCCAATCGGGGCCGATACGTCCTGACCCTGACTGATGACTTCACCCGTATGCGATGGGTCTACAGCCTGCGCCAGAAGAGTGATGAGGCTCTAGTGATTCGTCTCTGGCTAGTGATGGCTCAACGTCGGTCTCGCCACTCGGTGCATACCTTCCGCTCGGACCGAGGCGGCGAGTTTCTTGGCCAGATGGACAACTTCTTTACCGAGCGTGGGATGTTTCACCAGGTCTCTACTCCTGCCACTCCTCAGCAAAACGGTGTCTTTGAGCACTGGAATCGCACCATGGAGGATGCGGCTTGTGTGTTACAGTTTGAGTGCGGTCTCCCAGAATTCTTCACCTTTGAAGGATTCGCCTATATGATATGGGTCTAGAACTGCCTCCTGCACAGTCCTCTTCCGGACCACGTTACACCGTACGAGCTCTCATTTGGCCACACTGACGATCTACGTCTTGCTTATGTCTGGGGCTCAGTGGCTTTCTGTGTGGTACACCGAGGATCGGCATGGGTCGAAGGTCTCTCCGCAAGGTCGCTTGTGTGCCTTAGTCGCCATCTCCCCGCGGTCAAAGGCTTGGCGTTTTTGGGACCCCGCCCGTCGTCGCACTCTTGAGTCCTGCGACGTGCTCTTCTTTAAGTCTCTCACCTACTGCGAATTGACCTCAATTATGTCGATGTCTCTCACACACGTTCTTATGTGTGAGGTTTCTCCACAGCTGGGGGAGTCAGAGCCTACGAGCACCTCCTGTCCGGCTAATGTGTCCATTCAAGCCCCCTCCACTTCTTGATCTTCGGCTCTTAATGTCCCGGTGATCATCGCGGTCGGCCCTGAGACCTCTCCAGCCCAGTATGTCTCCCCTCTTCTGCCCTCGTGCCCCGTAGACACCCATGATGTTGTCCCTCTGTCCACCGATACTCCTCTCCTTGTGGGTGATCCTACTGCCACACCCAATCCTGCGTCTCCCATCAGTTCACCAGCCTCTCCTCCCACTACATCACGTGCCCCTGTGCCTCAGTCCTCACCGGATGTGGTCGTGCCTGTCTCTGAACCTGCGGTGAGCCTTTTGAACCCAGACTACTCGCGTGAGTCCGATGGTCGTCTTCAACCGTTCGGCTCTAGAGCCAAGCGAGTGTCAGCGCCCGCACCCAATCGCTCCACTCGTAGCATTGCGAGTGGCGATCCCTACAAAGAGGGATCCCCCCTCCAAGGCCATCCTCCAGACTGCCTTGGTCCTACAGCTGTATTTCTGAGCATGGAGATCGTACGAGACCGCAGACGCCGGACACTTCTCTTGCATCAGGCCCGATATGTACACGTTGTGGAGGAGCACTTCAGTGACCTTGGCGTAGTGCCCACGGCCTCCACACCTCTCACACCTGATGGGCATGACGCCCTGAAGGTGGACGATCCAACACAACAGGGGGAGACAGTGGATGTGACCGTGTACCTCCGCCTCATCTCTGATGTACCTGGCCACTACCTCACGCCTAGACATTGCTTTTGCCGTCAACCTTCTTGCACAGTTTTTGCAGGCTCCACGTGCTAGAGCCTTGCAGGAGGCTGTGCGAGTGGTGCGGTACGTGGTTTCCACGCCGTACCTTGGACTTTACTTTTGCCAGCAATGCTGGGTGGTTCTCGACGGCTACACCGACAACGACTCGGCCGAGAGCCCAGATGGACGCAATCGCACCGGTAACGTGTTCCTGCTTGGTGGTACCGCTCTGTCTTGCTGCAGTGGGAAGCAGGGCTGCATTGTACGTAGCTCGTTGGAGGCAGAGTATGTTGCTCTGGGTGGAGGGGCTACTGAGGCAGTGTGGTTGCAGGGCTTGTTCCTTGAGCTAGGTCTGTCAGTGCTTGCCATTGTGCTTCGCTATGACTGTTGAAGTTCGTTGGCCACTCACAACTCTGTGCCCTCTTGCCCATCACACACTGTGCATCTCATTGTACAGATTAAATGACATGGCTCAACCTGGGGAATGACGTGACAGCTCTGGCAGAAGTCTTTGATGCTCTCTTACAACCGCTGCAGCTTCACCCAGGGGCTCCTTCTGAGACACATGTTGCCATCGTCTAATTCCTTGTGCATCTTATGACTCTGTGATGCGGTAGATGCTAGGGCCTGTACATTCTAACTGCCGTGCCCCGCATCATATTGCTTGCCTTGAGTATTTCTGGGGAGCTGCATTTCCCGGGTGCTGATCCTTAGGGGGCCACTGTGCCGGGTTGACCCATGCATTAGTTAGTAGCCGCCGTGCGGTTGATAACCAAGTGGTCGGGCTTGACCCCCGGGTGGCGGTGTGCACTCGCTCGGGCGTGATGCCCAGAGCAAGGCACGCTCACCGGTTGACTTAGTCACGCTCGCTCCCCACTTACCCTTGTCTTGGTTGTACCGAACTAAGTGAAGCAAGCTTTCCGCATCCATGGCGTGGCATGTCTCTTGCACGTTCTTGATTGGTTTCACATGCGTGACCTAGGAAGGTTACTAGCAATTTCTGGTATCAGAGCAGGCGAGACACCTCACCACTGCTCACACGATCCTGGTCGCTAGCTTCGATAAACATCCAAGCAATTTAGGTCAAGCAACACCTGTTCGACCTCACCGCAGCAGTGAGTCTTCTCCTCTTGTTGCAACTTCACCGCCGTCTCGCGGATCCACATCTCTCTTGCTCTTCGGAGCACTCAAGACCACTGTTGGGCATCCTCGGCCACTCTCGGCCACTTATCACCACTCTTGGTCACCCGTAGCCATTCTTGGTTGCTTGCAACCATTCTCAGCCACTCTCGGCCGTTTTGCGACTGCTCTGTGCCAGTCGCTAACTCCAGCTACCCAGCATCTTCAGCTGAGCTCTCAATGTCGCTGCCTCAGCTACCGTCTCCTCGCAGCACCTCTCTTGGTCGCCATCTCTCTTGGCATCTCTCGCGCAGCCGGCCTTCTCAGCCGCCCCTCGCAACTGCTCTCTCTTAGCAGCACCCTCACCGTGCTGCACTACATCTTCTGCAGTGTCGTGTGACTGCTGAGTGCCTATCAATTACGGCGGAAGATCTCCCAGTCGCGCACGCTGGCGGACGACGTGCCATTATGGATGCGTATGCTCGACCACAGTTACTGGCAGGACGACATTGATGCCGAACGTGAACGGGAGGAAGCAGAAATTGATTGCTAGGTTTACACGCCGGATGACCTCCCACCATCACCACCTCTCTCACCAAGGATGCAACCCACCAGCAGATCCGAGCCTGCCGAACTTGCCGCTGCTCCCTCGTCTACACCTCTCCCTACCACCGCAGGATCAGCTAATGCATCCACTACACCCGAAGTTCCTGGCGTCATCCCCATTCTTCCCTTGCATACTGACTCAATAGGTTTGACTGGGGCTATCCTTGACGCTGCCGCCGGCGCCGCAACGACCTTTACAGCAACAGCTAGGGCCTGCCGTGCTCCTGCACAGACGGCCGTCGGCCGAGCAGCTGAAGCATACACACAGACAGTTGCCTCTCTCACCCTACTAGCAGCAGCAGCTGCCAAAATTGCCACTCAGATCACAGCAGCTGCAGCATCCATTGCCACCGTAGCCTCCACAACAGCAGACACCACCTCCAGCTCTGTCGGCTACATCAGGGCATCCATCGCAACAGTAGTGCTGACGCCCACTGGTGCCCCTCGTGACGCATCATCACACGTCACCACCGGCGTCCTGATTGCATCGGCCTTAGCTGCAGTTGCTGGTGCCACTGCCACGGGGCTCCTCTGCCTCACTGTGGCGGTGGCACGGTGGGTGGCTGTCCTGTCCTCTTCAGCCGCAGCTGTGGTGCTGCCGCTCTTCGCTCTTCTTCCTCGGCACTAGCGCGGTGAGCAGTACATTCTCACTCATCCCTTCCCTCGCCTGCACTTTCCATTCTTCTCTCTCACTCCACTCCTAGGCTTGAGTTTGTTTTTCCCATCATGCCTACACCAGAGGAGACCATAGAAGCCCTCCAGGCCACCCTTAGAGAGGCACAGGCAGAGAGATGTAGGGCAGAGGATGAGCTTCTGCGGGGACAGGAATCAAAACAGGAGTTTGCCGCCACCATTGTTGCTCTAGTGTTAGAGTGATTGCGTTCCATACCCACATTCATTGCAATGTTTCCCACTACAGAATCTGGCTCGGCAGATTCATTGGCTCCTTCTGGTGGTGCTGTTGCCAACTCGTCCTCTCCGGCTCTTTTCGCATCAGTCTTTGCTCGCCCTGTGCTCCCAGCCCGCCAGAAGGACTTTGAAACTCCTCCTCCACAATTCACTCCCAAGCTCACATTCACGTCCTGGGAGACACGCTTTAGCGCGTGGGCCCAGGGCGAGCTCCTCTGGCAATACTACTCACCGGCAAAGCCACCGTTTGTGCCGCAGCCCACTGAGGCCGCTCGCACAGTGAGAGCTCTCATCAACGCAGGCCCAGAAAGTCTCCTCGACGACATTGGTACGTACAATGCTGACCCTTCCCGCGGTACACCAGCAGATCCCGTCGGTGCCTATGCCCTCATCCGCCGTCGCAAAACCGTAACTGGCCACGCCGCCCAAATCGCCCTCACGGTGCAATTCAATACCTTGCAGATGCGCGCGGACGTAACGGCGGATGAATATTGGGCACGTAGCTTGCGCCTGCTGCGCGATCTTGGCAAAGCTGCACCTGGACCTCTCTCTGCCTGTCTCTCCATCGTCGCAGGCCTCATTCCCGAACTCTCAGACCTGTACCTGCATGTCTCTCAGTCAGAGCTCGAGTGTCTTGCATCTGAGCCTGTCCCAGCTGATTCTCTACCTGGGATTGGGCCCCTCTTTGACTTCACTGCTTCGCGCCTCACCAACTGGTGGAATGCCTTGCAAAACAAGCGCATGCATCGCGCCGCCCTCACGGCTATCACCACCGCCTCCCCTTCTTCGTCTGCCACAGCCTCCTCTTCCTCCTCTTCAACACAAGCAGCAACACACTCCACGCAGGGTACCTCTCGCAGTGGGGATGGTGGATCTACTTGTGGTGGTGGTCGTGGAGGCAAAGGCCGTGGGAGTGGCCGCGGTGGCAAAAACTGAGCTCCCACTATAGACGTCACTTGCTGGAACTGTGGCGTGTCTGGTCATTCTGCACCAATGTGTCCTGCCCCTCGTGACAATGCACGTCTGGCCTCCTCCATGCGTGTCCATTGGGCCTGCACGGGGGCCACTGCCTCCTCGACGGCCGCAGTAGTGACCGTCGCCTCATCCTCCTCGTCCTCCCCTGCTCTCTCCACCACATCTGCCCCACTACATCCGACTCCCACTGCACCCAGCCCCTTGGGCTGGATACCTCCTCCCTCTGGCCCTCCATACTACGGTCCCCCATCTTCACACTACCACGTACCACACTAGAATCGTGACGATGGGAACATTTCTGATCGCTCCTCCGACCGTTCCTCGGAACGCTCTTCCGATCGTCATGACGAGGAGCACAACCTCAAGCGTCGACTTGCCGAACTTCTCCATCTTCGCTCTCATGGAGGTGAGAGTGTGAGTGGCCAGTGTTGTTCTTCTGTGTGTGAGTCTGAGGCCACCCTTCGTGGTGCCACCTCTGGTCGCATTCAAGGGGACTTGCCTGAAGATTGCGAATGGATTGAGGAATGGCAGTCGTGCACATTTCCCACACGTTTTGGCTCTTCGTCCTCCTCCTTTACCCGTGGCACTGTCACTGTCCGTCTTGTTCTTCCGTCCACTCGTGCATCCCCTGGCCTCTGGATCATTGATTCAGGTACCACTCATCACATGACCTCCTATCGCTCTTCCTTTGTCTCTCTCGGTCCCGTGTTGTCCGTCCGCTCTGTTCGCACCGGCTCCAGCCAGTTGCTACCTGTGCAAGGTGTTGGGGTCGTTCGTTTTTTCGGTCCTGGTGGCACTGTCTACTTGTCTGACGTGTTGTATGTGCCTGACCTGGAAGTGAGTCTCCTCTCCGTGACCACCCTTGATGACCAGGGCATGGATTTCTCTTCCAGCCGCGGCCTTGCCTCTATCTCTCTGCGCTCGTCTGGCTGTGTTGTTCTTTGTGGCATGCAGTGTGATCGCCTGTTTCGAGTCCCCCTCGATCTGCCCTCGTCTTCCGCTGCCTCTGCTCTTGTTCACGTCACTCCCTCCTTGTCTCCTGATCATGCCGATCTCTTGCACCGTCACCTCTATCACATTCACACTGCTGCCATCCAATGCCTCTTGCGCCTACAGCCTGCTCTTGGCCTTGATCCTGCCACGTTTGCGCCCCCTTGCACATCCACTTGTCTTGACAGTGCCAGTGGAAAGATGCACCGCTCTCCCTTTTCCATGTCTGAGTCAACAACCACTCACCCTCTTGACCTGGTCCATGCGGATGTCATGGGTCCTCTGTCCCACGACTTTCTTGGTGGACTTGGCTGCTACGTCCTGTGCTTGACGGATGACTTCTCTCGCTACCGTTGGGTCTTCGCCCTTCGCCACAAGAGCGACGTCACTGAGGTCCTAGAGTCGTGGCTCCCGCAGGCTGAGCGTGCTTGTGGACGCCTTTTGCGTGTCTTCCACAGCGATCGTGGGGGTGAATTCTTTGGTCCCACCTCTCGCTTCCTTGTGTCTTGAGGTGTACGTCTTTAGTCCTCTACCCCTTACACACCCCAGCGGAATGGTGTCTCTGAGCGTTGGAACCGCACCCTTGCCGACGGGGTCCGATCTCTTCTCTTTGCCTCTGGACAGTCACCCCTTTTTGCTTTCGAGGCCATGTACTACATGACCTGGGTCTGGAACCGTGTCCCTCACGGCCCTCTTCCTCACACAGTTACTCCCTTTGAGCGCTGGACTGGGCATCGTGCTGATCTTCGGCTTGCCCGTGTCTGGGGGTGTCTTGCCTCTGTGTGGATCCCCTCAGACCAACGGGATGGCAAGCTCGCTCCTTGTGGCCACCTCTGTATCTTTCTGGGCGTCTCCCCCTTCTCCAAAGCGTGGCGCTTTTGGGACCCCTCTAGATGCCGGGTCGTTGAATCTTGTGACGCCCTCTTCTTTGAGCACCTCTTTGAACGTGACTGTCCACGCTTCATTGGCTCCCTCTCTCCGCCCTCTCCGGGTGGGGGTGGTCCTCTGCCCTCTGGGCCCTCTAGTCTTCCGTCGGGGCGTCCTTCGTCTCTCGAGTCCAGCTCTCCCGAGTCCAGTTCTGCCCTACCGTCGTCTCCCATCGAGTCTTGCTCTCCCACCGAGTCCTCTGCTCCTCGCATGACCGCTCATTCTCCTCCACTATCCCCTGCTATGGTCTCCCATGCATCATCTGTGTCTCCTCCTGTCGCGGTCACTCCACCATCTGAGCCTCATGCTCCTGAGACCATATCCTGTCCGCCCACGTCTGTCCAGTCGCATTCCTCCTCTTCTCCTCCCTCATCAGGTGCACCGTCCGTCCCACCGGTGTCGCCCTACACTCGTGGCGGACGCCTCCGGGCGCTTCCTTCACAGCCCCATCCAGTGGTCTCTAGTGACCCTGGCCTTCGGGCCCTCGGTCTTGTCTCCTCTGCCCTATCCACTGCGGCCTCTGTTGTCCACCCCAGCACAGGCCTTGGGTACTCCCTTCTTGAGGAGGAGTTTCACTCTGCCCTGTCATCCTCTGTGGCTGGGTACGTTGCAACTTGCTTTGCTACCGCTGGTCTCTCACCTCTAGCGCCTGAGCCCCTGACTGTACAGGCAGCTCGCACGGCCCCCGACTCGTCGCTGTGGGAGAAGGCCATGAAGGCTGAGCTTGATGCACTCACTGAACACGGCGTGTATGAGCTCGTGGATCTACCACCTAGTTGCAAAGCAATCGCAGCCAAGTGGGTGTACCACCGCAAACTTAACCCTGACAACACAATCGAACGATACAAAGCTCGCCTCACCGTAAAGGGATTCTCCCACATCCCGGGTGTCGACTTCGATGAGACGTCCGCCCCAGTTGGCAGGTACACCACAGCCAGAGCCCTCCTGAGCCTAGTCGCTCAGCACGACTAGGAGCTCGAGCAAATGGATGTTAACAATGCCTTCCTCCATGGCAGATTGGATGAGGAGATTTACATGGTACAACCACCCGGCTTCTCAGATGGAACAAAAAGGGTTTGGCGTCTGCGTAAGGCTCTCTACGGTTTGAAACAGTCACCACGGTGTTGGAACCAAGAGATCACAGCGACTCTTGAAAAGGGTGGCTACAAACGAAGCCCTGTGGACCCTACCCTGCTCCTCAATGATCCTACCGAACCACTTGTTGCCATCCTCGTCTACGTGGATGACCTCCTCATCTCCTCTCCCGATCGAGCCTCAGTCAGGGCGGTCAAAGCCCTTCTACAGTCAACATACAAGATGAAAGATCTTGGCCAGGCTCGGGTCTTCCTTGATATGGAACTCGAACGTGATCGCCAGCGACATACCTTGCACGTTCATCAGGTTGCCTATGTACGTAGTCTGGGGGAGCGCTTCTCACCACTCCTCACAGCCATCCCCACTGCGTCCACTCCCATGACACCCACCGGTCAGTCCTTACTGAAGTCTCGGGAGGTATCCACGCTGGGGGAGACGGTCGATGTGACCGACTACCTCAGAGTCATTGGCTCACTGATGTACCTTGCCACTACCACTCGTGCTGATGTGGCATTTGCTGTAAACTTCCTTTCTCAGTTCTCACAGTGCCCCCGTGAGCGGCATCTTGAGGCTGCATTGCGGGTTGTGCGCTATGCCCTCTCCACACCCCGCATCGGACTGTACTTTCATGCACAGCCGTCGGTGGTAGTGGACGGCTTCACAGACAGTGACTGGGCACACGACACTGATGCCCGCAGCCGAACAGGCTATATCTTCCTTGTTAGAGGTACTGCAGTCTCCTGGAAAAGTGGCAAGCAAGGGTGTGTTGCACGCAGCACCGCTGAGGCTGAGTATGTCGCACTTGGAGCAGGCACATGTGAGGCTGTCAGGCTTTGTCGCTTGCTGCACCAAGCACATCTAGTCGAGCACCATTTTGTTCGCGATTGCATTGCTGCAGGCATTGTTCAGGTGACTTGGGTGGACACACGGTCGCAGAGAGCTGACTTCCTCACAAAAGCCCTCAGTCGTAATGTGTTCAAAAGTGTTGTCCACTCTGTTGGTCTCATCTGTCCACATGATCCAGGTTGATTGGTTGGCTGCTTGACTTTCAACATTATCACTTCTCGTGACCCCTTGTGTGGTTCTCAAATGCATGGCTTGATTGGCTGCGGTGCATGGGGGAGTGTTGAAGTTCGTTGGCCACTCACAACTCTGTGCCCTCTTGCCCATCACACACTGTGCATCTCATTGTACAGATTAAATGACATGGCTCAACCTCGGGAAGCAATAGATGTGACAGCTCTGGCAGATGTCTTTGATGCTCTCTTGCAACCGCTGCAGCTTCACCCAGGGGCTCCTTCTGAGACACATGTTGCCATCGTCTAACTCCTTGTGCATCTTATGACTGTGATGCGGTAGATGCTAGGGCCTGTACATTCTAACTGCCGTGCCCTGCATCATGTTGCTTGCCTTGAGTATTTCTGGGGGAGCTGCATTTCCCGGGTGCTGATCCTTAGGGGGCCACTTTGCCGGGTTGACCCGTGCATTAGTGAGTAGCCGCCGTGCGGTTGATAACCAAGCGGTCGGGCTCGACCCCCGGGTGGCGGTGTGCACTCGCTCGGGCGTGATGCCCGGAGCGAGGCACGCTCACCGGTTGACTTAGTCACGCTCGCTCCCCACTNGGGGAGCTGCATTTCCCGGGTGCTGATCCTTAGGGGGCCACTGTGCCGGGTTGACCCGTGCATTAGTGAGTAGCCGCCGTGCGGTTGATAACCAAGCGGTCGGGCTCGACCCCCGGGTGGCGGTGTGCACTCGCTCGGGCGTGATGCCCAGAGCGAGGCACGCTCACCGGTTGACTTAGTCACGCTCGCTCCCCACTTACCCTTGTCTTGGTTGTACCAAACTAAGTGAAGCAAGCTTTCCGCATCCATGGCGTGGCATGTCTCTTGCACGTTCTTGATTGGTTTCACATGCGTGACTTAGGAAGGTTACTAGCAACTTCAATGACAACCAGAGTGCTCATGCCATTGCGGAGAACTCTCGTGTCTTTCATGCTCGCACGAAGTGCATTGTGGTTGAGCATCACTTCGTGCGTGATCTGGTGGAGCAACATGTGATCTCCATCATAGGGGTCGGCACTGATATGCAGCGTGTTGACTTCTTGATGAAGGCACTGGCGCGGGAACTTTCTGGTGGCCATTCGTTCCATTGGGCTTCCCACCTCGCTTGAGTGTGGTTGAGTGCAGGGTGTGTCTATGCCTATGTCAATACTATTTCTGCACTCGTCCTTACACTCGTTTCAGTGCTACACGTGTATGAACATGCGTACCATCGAGTCATAGGGGAGTGTTGTGATTTGTGACGTTCCTGTCCACCTGTTCAGTTTACTGCTATCACTCAGCCGTGTCTATGCTCGTGCAGATCCTTGATGCGGACCCAGGTGGTACCGTGGCGTCGTCTGGTGGCGGACTACCTGTTGGAAGCTGATCGACGGTCGCCCCATAGTCCTGGATGATGTTTGGGACCTCCTGCAGTTGTTCTACAGCTTGAAGGATTTTATCGGTGGACTGGCCATGGGCCCGATGTGCATGTTTTTGCATTGTGTGTCCACCGTTTGTTGCCAGATGCATGCATGTGACTAGTCGTAGCGTTCGGCTTGAGATTTTGCACGTGTAGGTTCAAACGGCATAGCGTTTTGACTTGTCTATGCTCAGTTATGGACAAAACAGTGGTTTCGGGTCGGTTTTAGGACAGATCTTGCACTGCCGCGTGCGACACCCGCCGTGCGCCGCGGCAGGTACTTGTGCCACTTGTCATTTCTGTCTGCAAATGCTATTGAAGCATTCTAACACTTTGCCTTGTGTCGCCTAGCCCGACCCTTGCTGTTGTGTGCACCACTTGTGACTATCGTCACTGTCTGACCAGGCACTAACGCCTAGTCAACAACAAGATCACTAGGAAGCTTCCACGCATACTCTCACCTTTGTCTTTTCATAGTATTCTGTCATGGACACAGTATACATGCCGTATGAAAGGTCCCTCCACCATCCCAATATGCAAGCAGAGGCTAGACTATTGATGTAGATGAGTTCCATGTGATTAGATGTTTGTTCGTGAACATTGATGTTTCTCTGAACACAGTGATGTCCACATGAAAACATGCCACATGGAGCATTATACATTGCAATTCATCACGAAAAATGAGTATTAGAACATCACATTACCTAGTTTACTACAAGAAAAGGGAAACTCAACAAAGACAGTAGTGTATTGTTCTTCTTCGTACAGAATTGGTGTGTTACTTCCAACCCACTATGAGAAGGCAGTGGTGACATCCTCTCTCAAATCAACACTTGATTCCCAAACAAAATTATTTTCTGTGAAAGTGACACTTTCCACATCCAAAATGCCACTTTTCACATCTGACGACATGACCGTGTTTATAGCATCCCCTCCGCCTTTCATGTAGACAAGTTCCTCAGGGGACTGGGCTTCCTTTTCCACTTGGTGCCATGAGAGATGGGTGGCGGAAGGGCACGGCATCTGACAAGCACGTCAACCTTCAGTCTGGCCTCAATGGTCGGGCTTCCTTTTGCAAAAGACTTGAAAATGGTGCACTGTCCTGCAAGTCCAATCACAAGAGTCACGAGTAAGCAATCCCCAAGCAAAGTATCTGCAGACAAACCCACTACTTCAGTAACAAAGGAGGCAATCGCACACATGAAATCACAGGGGATGGAGAAACAATGCGTTAGCGGGGAAAAGGGACTATCAAACATGTGGGACGGAAGAGTGGGAGGCAGCATGGTGGAACAATTGCAATAGCTGCCCCTCAAAGGCCGCCCTCTCACCGCTTTCTGCCCCTCACGATTCGAAGAGACAGATTGCAGGCGACTCATCTTGCCTGTATGGCCTTGCACCATCAGCACAGCCAATCAGCTCTGGTGCAAAAACGGTGGCCAACACCAGGCAGAGAATAAACACCGGGTAGCGCATCTCACCATCTCACCTTCTTCTGTTGATTATGAGTTGCAGTGCTCTTTATCCAGAGCTTGTGAGTAGTGAAGCACACGAGCTGTGGAGCAAGCGAGAGATCGTCTCACGTTTTGAAGTCACCTTCTTGTCAAATCAGCACCCCAGACCTGCGAGGTCTCAAGGAGGGAAAATGCAAGGGGAGGGGTGGGGAAGCGCGCAAAGGAGGATGCACCCCACCGCACTGCGGGCAACAAAGACGCAAGACCATCCTTGGGCAAGCAGCAGGGTGGCCGTGGCACAACAGCAGCTAGAGGGAACAAACAACTTCAGAACAAAGGTGGGAGGGAGGAAGGAAGAGAAGGTGGGAGGAAGGGGAGGAGAGGGGGGAGGTCGGGGAGGAGAAGGTAGGCTACGATGGGAACGAGAGTGCACGGGAGGTGACAGGGGCAAGAGGTAGGTGAAGGTGCTGTCCGGAAGGTGCTTGGGCTTAGGCGAGGGGAGAGGCCCTTTTTAGGCGCAGCTCGAATCAGCCTCAAAAGCCTCCCGAAAAAAAGACAAAGCTCTTTCTTTCGTCTTCGCTCTCAATGGACCTCGGCAGCGGAAATGCCGCCAGCCACCCACTGCCCTACCCCCAGAACCTCACCGCAGCAGCAACGAGGTAATTCCGGGGACAAGGGGAGGAGCACGGGGGCGGCTGCAGCCGCAGAGGTCTTGGCAGAGCGG
>SZWC01003814.1:33051-45276 GCA_023375785.1 Penium margaritaceum
GGGGGGGGGGGGGGGGGGGGGGGGAGTTGCGTGCAGTGACATTCCGCAGGACTCACCTCAATTGTGCATAAGCAACAGCAGACCCCTGAGCTCGTGTTTTCTTTGAGCTGTGGCGAGGAATTAGCGTCAAGGACTCCACGGTCGAGCAAGGGCTGGTCAAACCCGCCACCATGCATCTGGACTCAGCGAGATCACGCGCCCGTCCGCCCATCCGTCCGCCCATCCGTCCGCCCTGTCTGTCTGTCCGTCCGTCAGCCCGTCTGTCCGTGCGCAAAACTGTCCTTCCGTCCATCTGTCCGTTCGTCCGTCTGCTCGTCCGTCCGTCCGTCCGGCGTTGAGTGTAACGTTAGGAAGGGGGAATGCGGTGGACCTTCGCCACAAAGACTGGCACCACAAGCAACGTGGCACCCTGGCTGTGAGCGACGGTGGTGCGGAGCCGCCATACACGCGCCGTTTGAAACGCTTGCGAATGAGCAGGCCTGCGCAAACCGTCGGGGGCTGGGTCGGAAAAGCCGGCACGCTCAGTCTGCTGCGCGGATGAATACGAATGGCCGCCCGGGGACGTGGTACGCGGTGAAAGGAACCGAGCGTCGACAAACCCTTGTCGGTCCAGCGACTAGGTTGTGTGGGCGGCCGACCCCTCAAGCCTCAGTCGCCCCCCCGATTGCCTCCGCTGGCGGGGGGACAGATGGCAAGACAGCGAGGGAGGACGCCAGCGACGGCCACCTTGCGCACTCATGAAAGAGATTCGAGACTAGACGTTCTGGATTTTCTGGTTTATTGATTTCACGGTCAGGCACCAAATGCTCAATTGTTTTAACGGATTCAATGGAATCCTTGGCCAACTAGGCCAAAACCGCGGTGCTTCAAGGTCTCCGACCCTCAAGTCATCCCGTCTCATCTTCCCCAGTCTCAGGTAACCCCGCTCGATCCACGTGGCTCCTTCGACTAGTTGGCATGGCACTACCACGCTACAATTATGAAGCTAAAGAAATTTATCAGGAAGCAACAAAAAATCAACATTAAACGCGTTTTAAAGATGCAAAATATCACGAAATAGTGATAAATATGTTTTATCTATTCAAAAATTATTCATTAAATCTTCTAATTGAGCATTATTTACCTTGCTCACAAATGGATGTGCCTTCCATTAAGTACGAGATGTACACAAGACCCAAATATTTCTGAGGGGGGCATTTATTTCATTAAAAAAAATCAAACCACACAGCGAGGCCTCGATTTCCATTCCAACGGTTAAGGGCAATTCGACCAACTTTTCTTGCCCTCTGACGATCCATCTCACACTTTCTGACAACTTCAACCACTTACGACAATCTTCTACAGAAGTGTGTTGGTTTTTTGCGCTCATTGTGCTCTGCTGTGTCCTCCCGGCTTCTGTACACTGGCGTCCAGATGACTGACGGCAAGACTCGACGCCGATGGAGTGTCGTCCGGTTGAGCCGACGCACGCTAAGGTCGTCTTGCGGTTCGCTGGAGCCTCCTCTCTCCGGCGACGTGTTCAGCTCCATCGGCAGGCCTCCTCGACCGTCGCACTGACGGTAGTCACTGCCGCCGCAGTCGCTGTCTGCATGCGTCCAGCGCGTACTATCGTGCCTGCGTCGTCATGCACTACTTAGGGTCCCAGCTGCATGTTGCATGGCCCTGTTTGGCAGCATAAACCATCGTGGGCACTATCTGGGTTTAGGCTGCCATAACTCCTCGCTACTTTTTTTCTAGCAGATTCTGACCGCACGGCTTCGTTCGCAGCGTTGGTATTATGGTATGCTCCAGTTTTCAGGCAAAACGGACGACGCCCGGGTTTTGGGCTGTCGACTGCCTGGCAGGCCTCACCGAGAAAACCTGCCAGCCTGAACTGAGCTATTTTCTGATTGGCTGATGAACTGAGTAACAAGCTCTACAGAGCTAGGGGGGGGCTAGAACTTGGAGGGGTCCCCTATTGCTGTTCATTCTTCATTCCTAATCAGTCATTTTCAGTTTTTAGCTGCAATCTGGCGCTAACTCTGGCGCGCGCGTTTCTGAGTAACAAAACCCAGAGCTTCCAGACTTAGACTCTAGAGCAGCAAACTGAAGGGGCACCTGACTCAAGCAACGAGCATGGAAGCCCGCACGCTGCATCAACAATGCTGCTGCCCCAACCTCCTGCATAGTTTCCTTTTTGGTATCAGAGCCAGAGCGTAGCAGTAGTAGCAGAAGACTAGCAAACAGGTGCTAGACAACGCGGGCGGACCTCCCATACGCGCCAGTGCAGGGGAAATGCTGCCGGAATTTGTCCGACAGCATTGACCCTCCTGGTGGCGGCGTCAGAATTTTTCCCACGGCCACAGGGCCAGGGGAAATGCTGCCGAAATTTTTTCGGCAGCAGTGACCCCCACGCGTGACACGAGGAGGTGAGCGGCAGGCGGCGTCTGACGTCTGTGGGCGACGACGCACGTGGCAACGTCACCCAGGTGCAGTGACTGGCACCACCAGCAGCAGCAGGCAGAAGTAGCAGCTCGTAGAAGCCCACAGCAGCAGCAGCTCGCAGCAGTAGCGGCAGCTCGCAACAGCAGCAGCAGCTTGCAGCAGGAGCAGCAGCAGCCCGCAGTAGCAGCAGCCCGCAACAGCAGCAGCTCGCAGTAACAACAGCAGCACCGTGTAGTAGTAGCAGCAGCGTGCAACAGCAGTAGCAGTCCACAGCAGCAGCCGGCTGTAGCAGCCCGCAGCAGCAAGAGGCAGCAGCCACAACACGCAGTAGCTGTAGCAGCGTGCAGCAGCAGCAGCGGGCTGTAGCAGCTGCTGCAGCGAGCTGCAGCAGCCGACAGCTGCAGCAGCAGCAGCAACAGGGAGCAGAAGCTGCCAGCCGCGGCTGCTACTGCCTGCTGCTCGTAGCGAGCGAGCAGCGAGCAGCAAGCCGCTGCTGCCAACGAGCAGTAGCTCGCTGCTGTTAGGCGAGCAGCAGCCCGCTGCTCGCAGCAGACAGCGGGCTACTGCCCGTTGTGACAAGGAAAAAAGAAAAACAAAAAAAAGAGACAACAAAAAAATTCCCTCACCCGCGCAGCTCGCTGCAGCAGCCTGCAGCTGTAGCGAGGAGCTGTTGCAGCACGCAGCAGCTACAGCAGCGAGCTGCAGCAGCTCGCTACTGCAGCAGCTCACTGCTGCAGCAGTAGTAGCCACAAGCAGCAGCCACAGCAACTGCTGCAGCTCGTAGCACGAGCAGCAGCAGCTGTAGCACCCGCAGCAGCAGCAGCAGTCGCAGCAGCTGCAGTAGCAGCAGCAGCAGCAGCAGTAGTAGCAGCAGCAGCAGTAGCAGCAAAAACAGTAGCAGCAAACAGCTGCAGCAGCAGCAGCAGTAGTAGCAACAGCAGCAGCAGCTACAGCAGCAGCAGCAGTAGTAGCAGCAGCAGCAGCAACAGCAGTAGCAGTAGCAGCAATAGCAGCAGCAGCAGTAGCAACAACAGCAGCAGCAGCTGCAGCAGCATCAGCACCAACAGCAGCAGCGGCGGCCCCAACATTTGCCGCTTCTGAAGTCAGCACCCCTCTGCTGACGTCATTGCAGACGTCACTGCTGACGTCACTGCTGACATCATCAACAAAAAAAAGGAGGGTGAAAGGGGAAAGGGGGAAGGCCAGAGGAGTGGGTAACCTTCCCACTCCCCCAACCTATTGTTGAAGCAGCAACACAAAGACAAAAAAAAAAGAAAAACAGACACCAAG
The DNA here is from genome assembly GCA_023375785.1 of Penium margaritaceum. Taxonomy (NCBI): domain Eukaryota; kingdom Viridiplantae; phylum Streptophyta; class Zygnematophyceae; order Desmidiales; family Peniaceae; genus Penium; species Penium margaritaceum. Next base: position 36,766 of record SZWC01003814.1, read on the forward strand.
CCATGGCTGAGAGTATAGGCGAGGGGGGGTCCTCCTCTGATGGGAGGACCCCCACCCCTCCTTTCTTGCAGCAATTGCTGCAGCAGTAGCAGCAGCAGCAGCAGCACCCGCCGCCGCTGCAGCATCAGCAGCCGTCGCCGCCGCAGGACCAGCAGTTGCCGCCGCTGCCGCCGCCATTGCAGCAGCAGCCACCGCCATTGCAGCAGCAGCAGCCACCGCCTCTACAGTAGCAGCCGCTGCCGCTACAACAGCAGCCGCCGCCCATACAGCAGCAGCCACCGCCGCTGCAGCAGCAGCAGCCACCGCCTCTAAAGCAGTAGCCGCCACCGCCACTACAACAGCAGCCGCCGCCCATACAGCAGCAACCACCGCCGCTGAAGCAGCAGCAGTCGCCCCCTCTACAACAGCAGCCGCCACCGCTGCAACAGCAGCAGCAGCAGCCCAGTGGTAACGTTGGCGGCACCCCTAACCCACTTGTTGCTCTTCAGCAACAACTCGCCGCCTTGACACAGCAGCTTGCGGCGCTACAGCCAGTCGCCTCCCAAACCGCCACCAGCGCGCTGCCGTCATTCGTCCCTCCAGGGCACGCTAGCCCCGCGGTGTCTGCCGCCACATATTACTTAGCACAACAGTAGACTCAGCGCCAACGGCAGACAGTGACCTCCGTCCTTGGCCCCACTCTGGGTGCCGGCCGTAGGCAAAAGGACTTTGAGACACCGCCACCGCCGCTTCATGCCGGCGAGCAGTTCCGGAGCTGGGAGCTCAGATTTCGGATCTGGGCGCAGGGGGAGGGTCTGTGGGCCTACTACACCCTCCCTTACGACTCCACCCAGGCCGACCAGCTATATGACGCTGGTCGCGCCGTCCGCGCCCTTGTACCCGTCGCCCCTCCAGCTTCCCGCCTTGCCCTGGAGCCCTTCCTCGGCGACTTCACCGCTGGCGCCATCCCAGACCCGGCAGCCGCCTGGCACGTCCTCACCAGACCCCATCGCCTGTCCAGCGACGCTGAGATCAGCCGCCTNCAACGGCAGACAGTGACCTCCGTCCTTGGCCCCACTCTGGGTGCCGGCCGTAGGCAGAAGGACTTTGAGACGCCGCCACCGCCGCTTCAGGCCGGCGAGCAGTTCCGGAGCTGGGAGCTCAGCTTCCGGATCTGGGCGCAGGGGGAGGGTCTGTGGGCCTACTACACCCTCCCTTACGACTCCACCCAGGCCGACCAGCTATATGACGCTGGTCGCGCCGTCCGCGCCCTTGTACCCGTCGCCCCTCCAGCTTCCCGCCTTGCCCTGGAGCCCTTCCTCGGCGACTTCACCGCTGGCGCCATCCCTGACCCGGCAGCCGCCTGGCATGTCCTCACCAAATCCCATCGCCTGTCCAGCGACGCTGAGATCAGCCGCCTGCTCCGGGAGTTCAACTCCCTCCACATGGGGGAGGCCGAGACGGTCACTGCCTACTGGCAGCAAGCGGAGGACATCCTCCGTCGACTCGGCAAGTCGGCTCCACCCCCACTGTCCGCGCTCCTCACCATCAAGCGCGGCGCCACCAGCGCATACGCTGACGTCTTCGTCCACTACCCTCAGGACGTCCTCACCACCATGGAGGCCCAGGGCACTCTCATGCCTTGGGCATACAAGCTGTTCCTCCGCATTGAGGAAGCGCACCAGGAGTCCCAGCTCCATCGCGCGGAGGCCCTTGCATCCCCTGCCGTCGCCACCCCTGCCATTGCCTCCGTGGCCGCTACCTCCCCTGTCGCAGCTACCTCATCGCCCTCAGGGAAGAAGAAGAAAAGCCGGAACAAGAAGGGCAAGGGTCCATCGCAACAGCAGCAGCAGCAGTCATCGACCGGTACCAGCGGTAGTGGCTTGGTCTGCCACAACTGTGGCCAGCCTGGGCACGGGTGGTACACGTGCCCTTTCCCGACGGACGAGGCCCGCGTCATCGCCACCATGCGACGCCAACAGGAGTGCCGCCTCGCCTCTGCCGCCGTCACTGCTGCTGGTCCTACTACTTCGACCTCGTCCAGCACCGCTCCCACTCCGACGACTCCGCCTGTCCTGCAGCCACCCGCGCCGCAGCAGTACTACCCGCAGCAGTGCTACCCTCAGCCGTCGGCACCTCCGCTGCCCTCGTTGGCTGCGTCACCCTACTACCCGGGCTGCGGCGCCGTCACTCCGCATTCTGTCTACACTCCCGGGCCATCATCCCGAGAGTGTCAGCTGGAGCAGTTCATCGTGCTCGAGCTTGGCCTCCCTCGCCCTCCTCCCCAGGGAAGTGCGAGTTGCGTCACCTCTTGCCCTCCCGTCCATCTCTGCATGACTGAGACTGAGCTGCGGTCGCGTCCAGTCTCCTCGTCTGTCTCGTCATCTCCCGTGATCTCATCCACCCCACTCCTTGACGACATTGCATGGCTTGACGACTAGCAGTCTCGTTTTGCGCCTCCGTCCATCGTGTCCGCGTCCCTCGCATGTTGCCACGTGACCGTGACTGATCTGGCGACCCCTGTCCAGGACCCTGCTGAGACCTGGATCATCGACTCCGGGGCCACGCATCACATGACGGCATCTTGCAAGGCCTTCAGTAAGCTCGGTCCCGTCGGCGATGTCTCCGGTGTTCGGACGGGCTCCGGACAGGTGTTGTCGGTCCGTGGGGTAGGCGTTGTTCGTTTCTGTGGTCCGGCCGGTGACGTCTTTTTGACCGATGTTCTCTTCGTCCCTGGTCTTGAGCTCAACCTCCTGTCCGTGACTGTCCTTGACTGCATGAGCATGGACGTTGTGCACTCACGTGGTGTCGGCACTGTGTCGTTGTGTCCGTCGGGTCTTGTCGTACTGCACGCCACCGCCTGTGGCAACTTGTGGCACGTTCCCCGCCTCGCTTCTTCCCCTCCTGTCTCCTCCCCGTCGGCTGTGACCGGTCATGTGTTCGTCACCAGCACGCTTTCTCCTCAACACACCCGCCTCTTGCACCGCCGCCTTTGTCACGTCCACTCTGCCGCAGTAGAGAGCATGCTCCGCACCCAACCGGCCAAGGGCCTTGATCCGGAGACCTTCCCTCTCCCATGCCCCACTGAGTGCATTGATTGCACTCAGGGAAAGATGCACCGGTCCACGTACCCCCTCTCTTCCTCACGGGCGTCCACCCCCCTTGACCTTGTCCACTCGGACGTTATGGGCCCTCTCCCCACCGAGTCCGTCGGTGAGCATGGCCGCTATGTCCTCACTCTGACGGACGAGTACTCCCGCTATCGTTGGATCTTCTGCCTTCGGCAGAAGAGCGATGTCGCACGAACCATTCAGGACTGGCTTGTCCTCGCGGAGTGCGAGTGTGGCCGCCTCGTGCGTCGCTTTCGCTCTGATCGCGGTGGCGAGTACCTGGGTGAGGCCACGACCTTTCTCGCCTCCCGCGGTATCCGCCATGAGACGTCTGTGCCCTACACACCCGCCCAGAATGGCGTCTCCGAGCGGTGGAACCGCACCATGGCCGACGCCATCCGCACCATGCGGGTCGAGTCAGGTCTCTCCGATGGCTTCTACTTTGAGGCCATGGCCTACATGACCTGGGTCTGGAACAAGGTTCCTCACGGTCCCCTTCCCCGCTAGTCCATGCCCTTACAGCACTGGTGCGGTCGGCGCGCTGACCTCCGCCCGGCTCGTGTCTGGGGCTGCGTAGCCGTTGTGTGGCTGCTCGCTCCACAGCAGGGTAGCAAGCTTGCCACCTGCGGACGCCCCTGCACCTTTCTCGGTGTCTCTCGTTAGTCCAGTGCCTGGCGCTTCTGGGACCCATCCTGACACTGCATCGTCGAGTTCCACGATGCCCTCTTTTTGAGGACCTGTTTCCCCACGACCTCATCCGCTCCGGCTCGTCCGTGTCCCTCCCGTCGCGTGGGGGAGTGGTGAGTCCGTCCTCTGTCCTGTCGCTTCCGGGTGACACATCACCCCGTCCCTTTGAGCCGGTAGCCCCGGTCGCGGCCGCTGGCCCCTCCGAGCCAGCTGACCCAGTCGCGTCTGCTATCCCCTCCGGGCCGGTAGCCCCAGTTGCGTCCGCTGGCCCATCCGGGTCGGCAGCCCCAGTCGCGTCCGCTGGTCCCTCCGGGCGGGCAGCCCTGGTAGCGTCCGCTGGCCCATCCGGGCCGGCAGCCCCAGTCGCGTCCGCTGGCCCATCCGGGCCGACAGTTCCAGTCGCATCCGCTGGTCCCTCCGGGCCGGCAGCCTCGGTAGCATCCACTGGCCCATCCGGGCTGGCAGCCCCAGTCGCGTCTGCTAGTCCCTCGGGGCCGGTAGTCCCAGCCGCTTCCGATGGCCCTCCCGGGCCGACGTCTCCAGTCGCGTCCGCTGGCCCCTCCGGGCCAGCAGCCCCAGACGCTTCCACTCGCCCCTCTGGGCCGGCAGCCCCAGCTGCGCCCATCGGCTCCCCTGGCCCAGTAGCGCCTGTTGAGTCTACTGGCTCATCTGGACCAGCAGCACCGTCCGCCTCCGTCGGCCCGTCGGACTCAGCACCATCCTCTGTCCGACCGCGCTACACACGTGGCCCAGGCGGCAGCCTCTGACCTCGGCCAACTGTGAGCGCGCAAACTGTCGCTCCCCGTTCCGTTGCGCCTCGACCCCCTGTGACTCAACGTGTCTCCTCCACTCCCACTGTCGTGAATGGGGACCCTGGCACAAAGGCTCTCGGCCTGACCACTTCTGCCATTATCGCAGACCTTCACCCGGGCTCTGCATTGGGGTACGCCATGCTTCTTCACGAGCATCGGCATGCTGTCGTGGCCGCACTCGCATGCATCCCACCTGGGGCTCGTGATGCACATGCCCTCTCAGTCCGGTCCACAGCGCGCCCAGAGGACCCTTCCACCCTATGCGAGGCTCGAGCCTCCCCTGAGGCCGCACATTGGGATGCTGCCTGTGCCGAGGAGCTCGCCGCTATCCGACAGCACCACGTGTATGACCTCGTCGACCTCCCTCCAGGTCGGAAGGCCATNGCATCCCACCTGGGGCTCGTGATGCACATGCCCTCTCAGTCCGGTCCACAGCGCGCCCAGAGGACCCTTCCACCCTACGCGAGGCTCGAGCCTCCCCTGAGGCCGCACATTGGGATGCTGCCTGTGCCGAGGAGCTCGCCGCTATCCAACAGCACCACGTGTATGACCTCGTCGACCTCCCTCCAGGTCGGAAGGCCATCGGTGCCAAGTGGGTCTTTCGGCGTAAGTGGAAGCCTGACGGATCCTTGGACAAGTACAAGGCCCGTCTCACAGCAAAGGGGTTTGCTCAGGTCCCTGGGATCGATTACGACCAGATCTTCGCCCCAGTTGGCCGGTTCTCTACTAGCCGGGCATTGTTCAGCCTGGTTGCCCAGCATGGGTGGGAGCTGCATCAGATGGACGTGAGCAACGCATTCCTCCATGGCTCACTGGAGGGTGAGGAGCTCTACATGACGCAGTCCCCAGGCTTCGACGATGGCACTGGGAGAGTTTGGCGGCTACGGAAGGCCCTCTATGGTCTGAAGCAGTCGCCACGGTACTGGAACCAGGAGATCAGTAGTACGCTTCTCCGTGGCAGCCTCGAGCGCAGCACCGCTAACCCCGCACTGTTCATCAGCCCGCGAGGTCAGACCTTCACCGCAGTCCTGGTCTACATCGACGACCTCCTCATTGCGTCACCAAACGCGACAGCCATCCAGCACGTCAAGGACATACTGCACGTTACCTACCAGATGAAGGATCTCGGTTCTACCCGAGTCTTCCTTGGCATGGAGCTCGAGCATGATCGCTCTTAGGGCGTCCTGCATGTCCACCAGGCTGCCTATGTGCAGACCTTGTCAGCCCGCTTCGCCGAGGACTTGCCCCTCGTGCCAAGCGCTTCCTCACCCATGTCACCCGATGGCCAGGTGAAGTTGAAGAGTCATGACCCAGCTGTTATGGGGGAGCCAGTTGATGTGACTACGTATCTTTGGGTCATCGGGTCACTGATGTTCCTGGCGACGACGCCGCGTCCAGACATCGCGTTCGCCGTTAACCTCCTGGCCCAGTTTTCTCAAGAGCCGCGTCACCTCTACTTTGAGGCCGCGATCCGAGTACTGCGCTATGTCGTCTCGACCCCTCGGCGAGGCCTCATGTTCCGCCGTCAGCCGTCCGTCGTTGCAGTGGGTTACACCGACAGCGACTGGGCCGGCAGTCCAGACGGTAAGAGTCGCACTGGCTGGATCTTTCTGGTCGGGGGCACAGCTGTGTCCTGGCGCAGCGCCAAGCAGGGTTGCATTGCACACAGCACTGCTGAGGCTGAGTACGTGGCCCTTGGCTCAGGCGCGTGTGAGAGTGTGTGGTTGCGTCGTCTGTTGTCCGAGTTGCGTCAGTCTGTCGCATCCATCACCTTGCATTGTGACAATGAGAGTGCCATGGCCATTGCAGACAATGACGGTGTGCATCACACTCGCACAAAGTACATCAATGTTGAGTATCACTATGTGCATTCGTTGTTGAACAACGGCAGCATCAGCATCGTGTGGGTTGAGACAGCACGGCAGCTGGCTGACTTCCTCACCAAGGCACTGAAGCGGGACTCGTTTAAGAAGGCTGTGAGTTCAGTCGGTGTGCGTCCGTGACTTGCTTTCTTCGTCTCGACCTGCACTTCTGCATGTCTTGGGGGAGTCCGTGTGTTGACCGTGTCTCTGCCCGCCCATGTGCACTACGCCTGTGAGTCATGGGGGAGTGTTGGTTTTTTGCGCTCATTGTGCTTTGTTGTGTCCTCCCGGCTTGTGTACATTGGCGTGCAGATGACTGACGGCGAGGCTCGACGCCGATGGAGTGTCGTCCGGTGGAGCCGACGTATGCTGAGGTCGTCTTGCGGTTCGCTGGAGCCTCCTCTCTCCGGCGACGTGTTTAGCTCCATCGGTAGGCCTCCTCGGCGGTTGCACTGCCGGTAGTCACTGCCGCCGCAGTCGCTGTCTGCATGCGTCCAACGCGTACTGTCGTGCCTGCGTCGTCATGCACTGCCTAGGGTCCCAGTTGCATGTTGCATGGCCCTGTTTGGCAGCATAAACCATCGTGGGCACTATCTGGGTTTAGGCTGCCATAACTCCTCGCTACTATTTTTCTAGCAGATTCTGACCGCACGGCTGCGTTCGAAGCGTCGGTACTATGGTATGGTCCAGTTTTCAGGCAAAACGGACGACGTCCGGGTTTTGGGCTGTCGGCTGCCTGGCAGGCCTCACCGAGAAAACCTGCCAGCCTGAACTGAGCTATTTTCTGATTGGCTGATGAACTGAGTAACAAGCTGTACAGAGCTAGGGGGGGGCTAGAACTTGGAGGGGTCCCCCATTGCTGTTCATTCTTCATTCCTAATCAGTCATTATCAGTTTTCAGCTGCTTTCTGGCGCTAACTCTGGCGCGCGCGTTTCTGAGTAACAAAACACAGAGCTTCCAGACTTAGACTCTAGAGCAGCAGACTGAGGGGGCAGCTGACTTAAGCAACGAGCGTGGAAGCCCGCACGCTGCTTCCCCAACCTGCTGCATAGTCTCCTTTTTAGTGTGACAACCTTTCTATCGTCTTCGCGATGCATCGAGGAACATCAAGATTTGTAAAGATACATCTCGCATCTCTGCCACCGATCTTCGAAGCCGCCCGATTCCTCAGCGAAGCTTCTCGATCCGGCCACTTACGACGTGAGTGCACATGCGTTGCAAGACAATCGACTTGACGAGCCTGACTACGTCTCATTTGTAACTCAACATTAAGTGTTCGATCATTTCAACGCTTGTCATCAAAGCACACTTACCGCTGATTGTAAATTGCTCAGGTGTCCCAAACTCTCGAACCGTATTCTGCCTCGCAACTTCTACTTGTTCACCATCTACGCTCCGTTCAGCATAACGTCTTAGTACCCTCATTGTCGCATAAATTCAGTTTTTTTTACGACAATACATTCAACCTTAAAAAATGTCGAATATATGGAAACTGCTTGGTTTGTGACTTGCATAGACGCAAAATGACGGGTTCAGGTCGCGACGATAGTAGGCGCCGACATCCGATGGAAGGAACCATCCGGAGTAGGCTTCTTTGAACAACTTGGAGGCAATAGGGCAACATCAAGATACGAATCCAATAGGAGGTAGTTTGCGTCAAGAAGGGGGGTCGAAATTGGCACTTAGCACAACATTCTCCTAAAAACATTTTAGATCCATACTTTTTTCATGGTATTTTTATTTGAAACGTACACCAATAAATTGTAGTCATCTACTTCAACTCCAACCTCGACATAAGTCAATAAAAATGTAGTGTGGCAGTGCCACGCCGACCGGTCAAAGGAGCCACGTGGTTCGAGCGGGGTCACCTGTGACTGTGGGCGGTGGGACGGGATGGCTTGAGGGCCGGAGACCCTCGAGCACTGCGGTTTTGGCCTAGTCGGTCAAGGATTCTGTCGAATCCGTTACATTGGTATCAGAGCTCCAGGGCTCGAATCCCACATTGAGATTATCGGAGATGGCGAGGCGGCTCTCACTCCTAGCGGGGGGGGGGGGGGGGG
>SZWC01003814.1:51921-76554 GCA_023375785.1 Penium margaritaceum
GGGGGGGGGGGGGGGGGGGCGAGGGCACGAGGCCACAAGGCCTTGCCCTCAAGGCCCTCGTGGCCTCTCAGCCGCTGATCAGGCTGAGACCGCGATCGGCAGCTGGCGGGTGGCCGGCCGCCGGCCGTCCAACCGGCCGGCAGGGAGCTGGCCGGCAGCCAGCCAAGTGCTGGTTGCCGGCCAGCCCTCGCTGACGCGAGGGGTGGTGCGCAACCACCCCTCGCTTCAGCGAGGAGGGAAGGCCGAACCGGCCCTCCCGCTACATTCCTCCTTATTATGAATCATCCCGGTTCATGAACAAGTAGGATTGTCAGTCAGTGAGTCACCAACATTGTGAAAGAAAGTTAATGATGTCAATCACCAGTTAGGCATCAACACGTGCATGGTACTTAGACCTAAGCTTGTAGATCAGCACGGCTAGCGGCCTCCCCCCTTTAGACTGGAGCGTCCACGCGACAACCATGTTGGGCGTCCCCAACCTCTTATGGTCGCTGTCCATGAATGCTGCCCTGTGGGAATGTTGTTCAATTTTTCCGCGTTTAGGTGGTACCTCCTGCCACGCATCAATCTGTGCAAGCTACAAGCTTACTCCAGTTCTCGTTGACCAGCCCTGTGGGCAACCGAGATTCGGGCTCCAATGAATTATGTTCAGGTCCACAACCAGCCCAATGAACGAGGTACTCCCTAACAACGCGCGACCGAAGAGTACGCTCTCGGTGCTGGAGTAGGTGAAGGACCTCGTATTGGCCGTCGGCACCAAGGACTGCTCGCGGTGGCTGAACGGTTCCGTCTGCTGTGTATGGAGCCAGCAGGCTCACATGAAACACATCATGTATTTTCATACTCGGCGAAAGTAGCAATCGGTATGCCACTGGCTCGATGCGTGCCACAATGGGAAACAACCCAATCCACTTCGGTAGAAGTTTTCTTGCCCCTGGTGACTTCAGCCGGAGGGTTTTAGTGCTAAGCAGCACTTTGTCACCGATGTCAAACGAGACCTCCCGGCGAATTTTGTCGGCATGTGCCTTTTGTTGTGTCGAGCTGCTGGAAGGTGACCCTTTGCCTGTTGTAACAAGGAGTCGATGCACTCGACAACGGCTTGAGTGGAAGGAACCTACCCTTCTGTGTTCCAACTCTTCACCAATGAAGAGGGTACCACTGGATGCCGACCACTATTCAACACCAACGGTGTGAACTGTGTGGACTCGTTCACCGAGTTGTTCACCAAAAACTTTGCCGGTGCTAGGAATTGGTCCCAATCATGCATGGCAGGGTCCACGTATATATGGAGCATCTGCTCCAGAGTGCGATTCATGCGCTCTGTTTGTCCGTCAGTTTGTGGGTGAAATGCTGTCGACATTTGTGACTCACTGCCAAAGTAATCGTGCATCTTTTGCCAGAACTTACTAGCAAATTTTCGATCTCGATCGGAGATAATGCGCAACGGCAAGCCGTGGTACTTTATGACACCCTCAAAGAAGAGACGAGCGGTCTCCTTTACGTTCACGTTAGTGGTTGTAGGAATGAAGTGTGTCATCTTCGCGAAAAGATCCACAACCACTAGTATTGCATCATGGCCACGGGCAGTGATCGGAAGACCAGTAATGAAGTCCATGCTGACGCACTCCCATGGAGTCCCTAGAATAGGAAGCTGTTGGAGGAGTCCAGCAGGCTTCTTGTTACAAGCCTTATTCCAAAGACATGAGTCGCATGCCATGCAATACTTACGGACATCGACACTCCATCCTGGCCACCAATTGTGGTCCGAGAGTGTGTGTCTGGTCTTTTGGGGTCCCAAATGACCTGCGACCGGCGGGTCGTGGAACTGGGAGATAACCTTTGCTCGAAGGTCTCCCAAGTTTGGCACAACAACTTGTTCTCTGTGCCAGAAGATTCCTGCAGCCTCCACCAAGCCGTACTTGTCCAGATTTTGAGATTCTTGAGATCAAGAATCCACACAGTATCCCATCCGGATCCTGTTTACAAAACTGTTGTAATGGATAATCTCTCGTGGTGGTTGCCGCAGAGATACAAGGGGATCTGGTGATTGTACTGTTACTGTTGCAGTGGCCATAAAACACCCACTGACCTTGGTGGTTGCTTTAATTTCCACAGGTTGTTGACTTAGTGGATCGGCCACATTGATGCATCCTGGCCGATTTTCCCATGTGAACAAGAATCGATCCACGTATTCGCTCCAACGCGCCTATTGTCTTGACAGGTTCGGTTGCGTTTGGAAAAACACCAATGGATTATGGTCGGTCACGACCGTCGATCCCCGTCAGCACCCTCGAGGTAGCAACGCCACATCTTGAAAGTGTGTACTACCGCAAGGAACTCTTGATCCCCAGTCGTGTACTACGTTTCCGCAAGGATGAGCTTCCGGCTCTCATACGCAAGTGGGTGACCGTTTTGCATCAGAATGGCTCCGAGTCCTACTACCGACGCATCACATCAAACCTCCCACGGTTGTGATGGATCCGGAAGAGCTAGGACGGGTGCTGTGGATAGAAGCTCTTTGACTTTGAGAAACGCGTTCTCACTCCCAACAAAGGTCTTTTCGTGTGAGCCTGGTTTGCGGTGCTACCAAAGCTGAATACCCTTGCATAAACGGTCGAAAGTAGTTTGCAAGGCCGAGGAAAGACCGAATCTGCCCAACATTTTCGGGGCGTGGCCAGTCCACAACGGCTTGGACCTTTCGTAGGTCGACACGGATGCCGTCCTTGCCGACGATGTGTCCAAGGTATTCGAGCTCCTCTTGTGCAAACTTGCACGTGCTCACTTTTGCATAGAAGTTTTGTCCCCGCACGATTGCGAGAACTTTGCGGAGATGTTCTATGTGCTCTTCCATTGATTTGGAGAAAACCAGGATGTCATCCAGGTAAACCAAGACAGACTGTCCGAGTTGCTTGGTGAACGTTTGGTTCATTTCTCCTTGGAAGGTTGCCGGGACATTTGTAAGCCCAAAGCATAACACTTGAAATTGATAGTGTCCCATGTGCGTTTGAAATGCGGTTTTGGGCACATCATCTTTCGTGATGTGGATTTGATGGTACCCTTGAGACAAGTCCAAGGACGAAAATACTTTTGCGCCTTGGAGTTGGTCAAAAAGGTCCTCGATCCACGGTAAGGAGATTCAATTTATCACCGTCAGCTTGTTCAATGCCTGGTAATCCACGCACATGCGTAAACCACTGTCCTTTTTGTTTACAAAAAGGATCGGCGCATCGTATGGCGAGCTATTGGGCTCGATCCAACCTTTTGTAGGGTACTATTTGGTTTGTCGTTTGGCCTCTCGCCTTTCTACTGGACTAAGGTGATACATGGGTCTGAACGGAGGAGTCGCCTCCGGTTGCAGCGGAATCGTGTGGCCCATTTAACTTTCTGGTAGAAGCCCAGCCGGTGGGTCTTGGAAAACATCCGAGAACTCCACCAATAGAGACCTGATCTCTTGTGGCGTGTTTTCCTTCACGTCGTCCTCCACTTTTTGTAAGTGAGCCAAGAAGTATCGACAACCTTGTCAAAGACGTCTCTTGACCTGCATCCAGTCAAGCTGGCATGGACTTTGAGTCGGGTTGGTGATAAATTCGTACTTGGAATCAACGTAAAGCGGTGTTGTCCTTTTGAAAGGATCAAACACTTTGATTCACACATTAGAGCCTTGTTGTCACGGAGCCAGGGATCGCCTAGCACCACGTCAAACGGGTCAAGGATGTTGAGTACCTTCAATGTGACACTTTGTGTTTACCCTTGAATGCAAATTTTTGCTTTACAAGTACTGATCACGGGTACCGTACGGTTGTCATCGACAACAACTTTGCTGTTCGATGGCTCGTACTTCAGGCCAACCTGTCGGGTAGACCCAAGGATAAAAACAGAGTCATCTCCTCCAGTGTCAGCAAGTACGTTCATGGGAGCACAAGCTAGGTGTCCTTTGAACTGCATCATCATGTTGCCTCCACTCTTGCGAGTGAACAGACTCGACGACGGCAAACCGAGCTTGTGATAAACACGGAATCTGTACGACGGCCGTCGTAACTACCATGATTCACCCACTCGAATCCACATCTTGTGGTCACGTGTACATTCGGCTAGCACCTTCCAGTCTTTAAATTTTGACGGGGTCGAAATCGTCGACTAAAGGTACTGCGAACGTGATTGAACTCATTGCTTTGAGGGCGTTTGCTTCAATCATTGTGTCACACAAATCTTGCACAGTGGTTGGTGTCGCCACCACTAAGCATGTACGATCATGCATCTTGTCCAGAGATGCAAGGTTTAGTGGGCAATGTTGGTCAGCAAGTGTAGAATGCGGTTCAACAAGAGGAGAGAAGACAATAGAGAAATTTGAACTCGTCAAAGACTCAAATTGTTTAACATCCTCATTTGAAAACATGAACCCACACTCGTTATCCAGTTTTATCCCTGAGTGGTCCCCACTGACGTCACTCAGGGGTGGGAGAAACCCGCCCCACGGCCCTGTTTGTTACCACGACCGGGCCCATTGCCGCGACCACGACCCTGTCCACGGCCCTGTCAGCGGCCTCCTGCTACACCATCCCCACGAGGTGCTACTTCTCCAGCTAACGCCGCGACCTCTTGTCCACCCCCAGCAGCCTGAGGGCACTGAGCCCTAAAGTGGCCCGACTGCATGGAGTTGTGGCAGGGCCCTTCGCGGAAGGATGTGTTGCAACGCTCACGCGTTGCCTACAGGTCGTCATTCTCACGGCTGCGCTTGTTGTTGGGGCCCTTGTATACACCAGCCTTCTTGGCTGGAGGGTTTTCAGGCTGCTTGCCCTTGGCCCCGCCTTGCTGTCTAGCTGACCCACCAGCCCCTGCAGCGTCCATACGCATGTCGCGGCCTTGTTGTGCACGCGCATTCGGCCGTGCATCAGAGTAGTGCTTCGGGTTCACCGAATACACTCCGTTCATGTAGTCACGCAACGCCCTCCAGCTTGTCCAAGCTTGGCCAGTGGCTATCGTGGTGGTCTTGTCCTTCAGCTTCTCGTTGGCAAGACCATCATGCAAGTACTCCAGTAGCATGCACTCTGGGTACTTGAAGTTCTGAGTCCCATCGCCCTCGGTGAATCTTTCGGCTTCCTCCACGAGTACGGCGAACTCGCTCAAGTAGGATTCGAGCGAGCACTCCAGCTGCCTGAAGTCCTTGTTCTTGTGGAAAGCGCGTTGCGCCTCCTCACGTTGGGTGCACTTCTTGCGCATGATCACGCAGAAGGCCTCCCACGACATAGGTTGCTACTCGAGGTGCGGCTGCTGCGCAATCTACTCCTTGACCACATACTTGAAGAGTTTGTCTTCAAGCCGCGTCGTGGCAAGGTCGCCCCACTGGCTGAGTGGATCCTTGTGGACACGTAGAACGTGTTCCATGCGGTTCAGCCAGTCGTTCAGCTTCACGCCCTTCCGGAAGATCTCCACACTGTGGAGGAAGGACGTGTTCATGACCGACCCCGAAGTCGTCGAGGTAGGCAAGTTGTCGCTGCCACTGGCAGTGGCATTTGTAGCTGCGGCACAGTGCGCTTGCTGTTGCATCCGCACCTGGGTCACACTCTGCAATGCCTTGTCAAGGTCGTTGCATAGGCGGCTTACCTCATGGGCAGCCAGGCGTTGCAGCTGGCGATCACGGTCAAGGTCCATGATGCTCTGTCTGACGTGGGCTAGCAGGTTGACGAACGCGAACTTGAGCTCTGATGTCGTCAGAGCATCAACGATAGCCTCCAGGGCCTCGCGTTGTCCATGCACCCTTACCCACTACAAGAGGGTACGGTTTGCGTACACGCCTCCAAGGAGTCCCACCTTTCGGAGGAGACTGTCGTCGACGACGACGCTCGACTGGGCGCTGCCTTGCCCCATTATGACCGCATCGTAGGAAGGGAGGTCCGTCCCCATTCCTCTAAGGGGTGCCGTATCCCCACCATTGGTGGTGATCATGAGTCGGCCTGTCGCCTCAGCAGCAAACTCCGCGAGTCTACGACGGTCCTCGCAAATTGCCTTCGCGGCGAAGTCGTCCGGCTCGTTCTCGCGAGAACTTCCCGTGTGACCGCTTTCAGCGCCCTTGCTACTCTCGGCAGTCTCGCTGCCATCGGTAGCTTCAGGTGATGCGGCGGGCGTCTTATCCTTCTCGAGAAATCGGCTCGAGTTCACCGCACGACGATGACGATGGTCGCGATCCTCATCGCCTTGGACATTGTCGGCGTCGTGCTCTTTGTCGGGGTCCCTTTCTAGGAGATCCTCCTCCATTGGGTCGTCCGTCGCGAGGGGATCGCCCACGTGCGCGTCGACGTGCTCGTCAAGCACTTTTTCAGCCTTCACACGCTTCTCGGTGTCGCCGAGGTCGGCGTCGGTTGCCTTATGCGGTGCGGTGGCCTTAGGCGGTATGGTTGCCGTAGGCAGCACGGTTGTCTTAGGTGGCACGGTTGCCTTAAGCAGTACGGTTGCCTTTGGATTGGCAACCGTGCTCCTGGCGGTGGCTCCCAAGATTTGGAGTCCGCCAAGAGCTCGTGGTGAGGTCGTCACCACCTTGCCCTTGCTTGTCTTGGACGGTCCGGCACTTGCCATCTCGTCGTTCGTGCAACTAGCACGTGAAGGTCGTTGTGAGGATCATCCCACAACGAGGAGGAATCACCTCCTAGGACGTTGCTCTCATGATCGGTGAGGTAATTATAAGTTCATCTTCTATTTTCCTAGGCCGCCACGTCGGCACAAGGTCGTGGGTTTAGAAACTAGTCCTCCTAAGCCGTGACTCACGGCACTTGGTAGCAACTAGGATCTAGGAAAACAGAAGATAACAATAGAAGGGAGTAATAAGAAGTGTGAGTACCGCTCACAAAACTAAGACAAAGAGCAAGAAAACAAGCAAATACAAGGTCAAGAACGAAAAGACCACTTTTCTTCTTGTCTTCTTGTCTTCTTGTCTTTTGGTCTTCCTTGGTCTCTTCTTGCGTCTTCTTGGTACGTCTCGCACCCCTTGGCGGCGTCGTCCTTGAGCCGTCGGCGTTGGGGGAGCCGCCAAAATTGCCCAAGGTGTCGTCCTCCCTCTTTTTAGGGCTTCCTCAAGCTTTGAGAGCTCCTGGCCTTGGGAAGAAGTGATGTCCCAATTTTGGGTTGAAGGAGGGAAGGAGGGAACCTTAAAGAGAGGGGAAAACTTGGTGGTTTGGGGGTGGGTACTCCCCACCCTGTCGCACAGAATTCCCTTAGGTCCCCTAAAGGTGAGGAGAGACTGTGGAGAAGAAGCCCCAAAAAATAGAGCACTTCTCTAGCTTCCCAATGCACTTTACGACGCTTCAAACGGTGAAGCGTAGATTCCGTAGTCCCTTCTGGCGCTTCTGCTGCTGCTTGTAGCTGCTGGCGGCGTTTTATCTATGTCGTAGCCGCCATTTCTGTCAAATTCTTGGTCGCGAGGGTCGTCTGGCTCTACGAACCACTATAACGGGCTGAGTCTCCAGCTCCTGCTCTGAAGTCATCGTCGGAGTTCGTAGAATGGCATTCTCAGTATGCATCAAGGGTTTACCCCCTTTGCAGGACTGAGGGGCAACTGTCATCAACGACTCAGAGCAGGGAGACTTGAATATTTTGTGTCTCCGGAGGCCCATTTCCGTTTTTAACCAAACCCCTGGTTTTGGGACCCAAACCGGGGGTTTTTACCTCAAACTCCCGCATTCGCACGAGTTATTTTGTTTATTTTATGTCGATGTTCGTCGCAAACAAACTTCGATTTACATTTTGCCGTTCTGGCACGAAATCGTCGCTTGCGATGCATGCTGGCGATTTTGCGCCAGCTCTCTCGACCTCACTCTCGTTCCCCCTATCCCTCGTCCTTGCTTGCTTGTTTTGCAAGGAGGGCGAGGGGGGCCGACGGCACGAGGCCACGAGGCCTCGCCCTCGAGGTCCTCGTAGCCTCTCAGCCGCCGATCGGGCTGAGGCCGCGATCAGCGGGTGGCGGCTGGCTGGCCGGTCGCTTGGCCGGCCGCCGGCCGTCCAGCCGGCCGGCAGCGAGCTGGCCGGCGGCCAGCAAATTGCTGGCCGCCGGCCAGCCCTCGCTGACGCGAGGAGTGGTGCGCAACCACCCCTCGCTTCAGCGAGGAGGGAGGGCCAAACCGCCCCTCCCGCTGCATTATGTCAACACTTATCATTTTCCCACTTATGAATTTAGACTGTGCACGAGTTGTTTACCTTATGTAAACCTGAACCAAAATCACAATATTCTACTCACTGCCACTTTTACTTACCACACACACATTCCACCCCCACCCTTTG
Organism: Penium margaritaceum; assembly: GCA_023375785.1. Taxonomy (NCBI): domain Eukaryota; kingdom Viridiplantae; phylum Streptophyta; class Zygnematophyceae; order Desmidiales; family Peniaceae; genus Penium; species Penium margaritaceum. Next base: position 60,193 of record SZWC01003814.1, read on the forward strand.
TTCTCCCTCCCTCTCCAAACCACCACCAAAGATTAAATTCATCACTCAATCTCTATACACAAATACATACTTCTACAGATAACCCATAGACCCAACCGTATACCTCCTCTACCAATCCTCGCATAGACTTTCTACCCCCAGATTCCCCTCTCTCACCTCACCCAACGACCACCAACCGAACTCAAACACACTTCCTAAACTAAGATACACAAGTGCACATTTAGACATCCAACCCTCACAACAAACCATATATCTACTCTTACAATTCCCACATATACTGTCCACCCCACCTCCACTGTCCACATCACTTAAGCCAATATGCACAATTGTAGATCCCCACACACAACCTATACACAACCAGCTGTACACATCCATATAAACTCCCCTCAACCCCTTTCCACCCCCATCCCTCCCCTCTCTTCCTCCCCGCTCAACCTCGACCAACCTACCTCAAACACATCACTCAAATCAACATACACAAGTATAAACTTTTACATGCAATCCATACAACTAGCCATACATCTTCACTTACCCTCCCCACATGCACTTTCCTCCCTTCCCACATACACATAACCACAAACCACCATATCACTCGAATCCAACATGCACAGGTGTTTATTTGTACACAGAGCCCACACATCTAGGAATACATATCCACTTACACTCCACACATACACTTGCTACATCCACTCCCCTTCCCCCCTCCATTGTCTGACCACCATAAAAAAATGTTAAGCAAATCACGTAGACTAGTATACACAAGTACAAATTCATGTACACAACACATACAGCCAACCACACACCTCCACTTGAAATCCACAAAACACACTTTCGGATCCCACAAACCCATCCTCCCACCCCACCCAATGATGATCAACACATTTCAAACACATTAATCATACCAACGTACACAATCATACATCTTTACACACAATGCACACCTATAGACATGCACTTCAGCCTACACTCCACACATGCACTTTCCATCCCTCCCCCCTTCACCCAACCACCACTGATCACATTACTCAAAGTAACATACAAAAGTGTATATCTCTACACACAACCCAGACATCCAACAATACACCTCCACTTGTAATCCCCACATATACTTTCAGCTCTTCCCCTCCTACGTCTACCCAACCACCACTGATTTAATCACCAAACCAAGTCCACGTGGGAGAATCTTGCATGGAAGCCTCCTACTATACTAGATAATAATGTACACACTCCACCAAGTGTATGAAATTCCTTTGATTGACTCTTTCTCAAAGAAATCTTTGGACAATGATATCTCTGACAAAAAAACTATGAAATGCTTCATTATTGTGTGTTCTGACTTGATGTAAAATGTGTTTATTTTTTTCATAGAAGTGTATCACTATATAGTGTATAAGGGATACATCTAATTCCATAACAAAGGATAAATCTAGGTTAGTTTATACAAAAGCACAGTATACTTCATGCAGACATTCTACTTCTAATGAAACAGTAACATGCCCACTTTTCTTCACTTGGCACTCTAATGAAAATGTGTCTTGGAAATTTTTACACAACTGTATACATTGGATACACAGATATTCGTACTTAAACACATTATGATATAAAACCACCTCATATAATTCTCCCTCCACCCTCCCTCTCCTCCTACCCTCATTGCCACAAAACCCACTAGAGACACATATACCTAGCAACACGTGGTAGGATCCACAACACAAGTGTGATTTTCCAATAAAATGTCTCCAAACAATAGTGCTATGTCATACACACTTTCCTTGTACAAAATTCCTTACCCTCTCCACCTCCCCCATTTTCATGGCCTTGTGAGCCAGTTTTTTCACTTGGTACTTACAACCATAGTTTTTGTCAGAATTATACCACACGGTTGTATAATTTCGACACAAAATGATTGAAAATGTGACACACTTCCACATAAATCTGCCTCTTGAACCTTGTCCTTCCTCTTCTCTCCGTCTACCACCAATGTGAATAGACCAAGTGGTGTCACGTTTCACTTACACCAAGAAGTATGTACAAGAATACAATACACTATTGTTTACCATTGATACATGGGTGCTCAAATACCAATACACTTCTCCATACACTTGTTCCACACACTCTTGCTTACCTCCCTTCCATTGCATGACAATGACCCACGGCTATTTTTACCAATTTAGCAAAAGAATAGTGGACTAATTCACGTTTTTTCCAAGTGTATGATGTGGGAAGGAGGGAATGAGAGAACACACGAATCACATGTTAATCCTTAAACAACATACGTAAAGTTTCACATCATCTTCCTAGAAGATTCACGGAGTGAATTGCTTGTACAAAATGTATTTCTTGTATAAACTTACAATGATTAACTATACCTTGGCCACATAAAATGAACCTTGAGTAATCACTTTCCCCTAGCATCCAATCGGACAGCCACCTCCCAATGGACAGTTTGGTGGGTGTCAGCTAGTCACCCGACTGCCAGCCATCGCCAAATTCGCCAACAACTAAAAGAGGCTGGCTGCCAGCTAGCCTTCTCCCATGCGATGGAAAGGTAGAAATTATCCGTGTCGTGCAGTATTCCTCCCCTCTTGTCATGGAATTTCTTGAGTGACGTTTTCATAAATTTGGTTAAAAGCTCTGTCGAGCACATTTCAACTACTTCATCATCTAAGACATAATCACATGATATTGTCCATCCACTCACTACATCGTGGATTAGGATGGTTGGAAATCCTCCCATGTTAAGATGGATCATCCGCGCATCATCCATTTTGCATGTGCTCAAATATTCATTCTCTGACCATGATTGTTTTCCACAGACAATTTTGTTACTAGTCATGCATTGAGGTGGTACCTTGAATGACATGTTTGTCCTTGCAAATCCAGGGTCAATTTGGGACCAGTGGACCACCATCGTGGAAAAACACCATTCATGCTCCCACGAGTTGTGTTATGTCTAAAACCATCTTAATGGAAACCTATTCACATGCAAATCATGATTATATTGTGCACTATTGAAGTTAGAGTGCACGTAGTGACCGTAGATAGGGAAGATTACATGTGCGAGTTGAATAACCCCGACTGTCGTGCATGGAGCAAGCAATCTTATATAAAATACATCATGTATGGCCATACTCGGCCAGGATAACACCTTGTATTCTATCGTTCCAATGTTTAAAGTTATGGAAAAGATCTTGATTTCCTTTAAAAAATGTTCCAATGCTTACAGTGTTTTCAACAGTGGAAATTTGGTGCTAAGAAATGCCTTGTTGCCTATGCTATTGGCATGTGCCTCTTGGCATTGATGAGACACTTGACAGAATCCCTTCACTATTCCTTTTTTGAGGACTAAAAACGAGTCAGTGCACTTGGCAAAGACATAACCAGAAGGGACGTGAAGATTTATGCCATTGAAGCGGGTAAAAGCGTATGCTGATTGTTGTTGAACAAAAATGGCGTGAGCTGTGAGCACTCATTCATTAAGTCGTCTATCGTGAATTCAACGGGTGATAGTACTTCATTTCAATCATCCATCACAAGGTATACAAACGTGTAATTAATTTCTTCTTAAGGATATGATTCATGTACTTTGTTGTTCCTTTCGCTTTGAGGATGAAAGGCTGTCAACATTTGGCAAGGCCGACCTACGTGGGGGCAAGTGCGCAGTTGGGCGAGGCTATTTGTAAATACTCTTCAATTCTATGTTGAAATCTATGGAAATTCATTTTGATTATGTGAGAGATAATGCGTAATGGCAGTCTATGATACACCGGGACACCCACAAAGAAAAGAAAAGCAGTATTCCTAGTGTTTAAGTGTGTAGTTGCGGAGATGAAGTATGTCTTTATCATTAGCAGATCTACAGCCACAGTAAATACACCATGACTGTGTACCATGTGATGGAGATGAGTGATAAAGTTCACGTTGACGAAATCCCAAAGAATCCCTAACGTTAGAACTTTGTAGAAGTCCAAAAGGTTTCTTGTTACTGACCTTGTTTTGTGAACATGAATCACATGTCACAAGTACATGGTGGACATTAGCACTCCCACCTTATGAATCCTAGCCACAATTTCATTGTCCCATACTACGTGGTCCCACTTGATGACTAATCGAAGACGCATGGAACTGGGACAGAACCTTAGAAAGAACCCTTGAAACTAAGAAAAATCCTATCCCCCATGCCAATAGATTTTGTTAGCTATTGCCAAATTGCGCACTTGGCTGAATCAAGTGTGTCTTCAAGAAAAGGAACCAATAAGTTATATATGAGGGTAATTTTTACAAGTCCATGTTGAAGAATGGTTCCTCTTGGTGGTTCTATGAGATGATTGCATCTCATAGATAAAAATAGTGCTTACACTGGCTTACAAGGTTTAGCCACGAGACATGTGCTTCCGTATCTGGTCTTTTCTATTTGTAGAGTACGAACCACAATGCCAATTCTTGAAATACACTCGCAAAAAAATGAGAAACCAATAAGCTTTTAACTCAATCATGTCTTTTATGATGGTATGTTCACTTGGGTTCTGAAAAAACACCAGCAAGTTGGGGTTGGTCACGACAGTCACAACCCCATCCGGACCCTCAAGATATCAAGACCAATTCTCGAATTTGTTAACGTTGGCATGGAATTTCTGATCAATCATCATGCACTGTGTCTCAATAGGGATGAATTTTGGGATTTTGTATGCAACTGGGTGTCCATTTTGAACGAAGAGTACACATGAAGCTTCACATCAAATTCATAAGACTGTGATAGATCAACAAGAGCTAAAACTGGGCCCGTGGAAACTTCTATTTACTATTGGAGAAGTCACTTAAGAAAATTTCCATTCCTAAAGCATGTTATTACATTTGAGTACAGTGAAATGTTCTGCCAAGGATGGATATCCTTGCATGAGTGGAAGAAATGAGTTTCCAATACCAAGGAATGATCAGATATTGCCTTCGTTGTCTTCGGCTAGTTCACTACAGCCTGAAATTTTCTTTGATCGATGTGTGCATTGTCCTTGTAAATGTTGTGTCCGAGATTCTTGAGCCAGTTTGTGCAAAATTTCATTCATTCACTTTATCAGAGATCACTTGCTCCCACAGATGATCAAAGACTGTGCATAATTACTGTATGCACTCTTCTATGACTCTTGAAATCTTCTTGGTGAATGTAGACAAACATGACCAGTTTCAGTCAGATGTTCGGTTCATATATCCTAAAAAAATGGCTAGGGTGTTTGCAAGTCCAAGGCAACATACATGAAACAGGCAATAACCCAAATGCATTTACATTGTTATTTTGAACACACCATCTCTCAAGACGTGTATCTGGAGGTAGAATCCTTTTATGTCCAGGGATGAGAAAACCTTTGTCTCTTGGAGCTCTTTTTTAAGGTATTAAAGCCATGGCAAGGGAAACTGAATACTAACGGTAAGCATGTTTGGTGCATTGTAATACATGCACATGTGTAAGAAACTATCCGTATTCACAAGTGATTCACACATGGTGAGAAACACGGACCAATCTATCCTTTAACGAGGAAAAAAATGTATTTTTCTTTCACCCCTCGACGTTGTATGCACAGTAAATGTGTCTTACTGGAGCTGTCCCTTGAACGTGTAACTGTGTGGAAGATGTGTCACTGTAGTGGTACGCAAACTAGGGAGTCTTGGATTCCTTCAAAGAACTCTGGAATTAAAATCTTAGTTTCTTGTGGTGTGAATTTCTTGCTCAAAACAGCACATTTCAAGGGCCAAGAAGATTAAGAAAGTTCAAGATAACATTCTATGAGAAATGTTGAATGTACATACATGCACTGAAGTAACTAATCGTGGCCACTAACACACTGTTATCTACAAAATACACACCATCAAGTGGCTTGTAATCAGGAAAATGTGCCAATCAAAGCGTTTACTGTAAATTGAGCCATCACAGGTGAAAATTTCCCCTTTTACATGCCCAAGTGCGACGCCGTGAGGCAATGATGAGCCACCAGAAGGAGGAAAATAATTGCATTTGGATCTAGCGGCTTGAGGATTTCTCCAAAACTGGAGGATCACTCATGAAATTAGACAAGTCTCTGAAACTGGTGGAAGTTGAATCACCGGAATCAAACAAGTAACGAGGGAGATATGAGCTTCCAAAGTTGGGATGTGCGCGGCGGCTCGGGGAGCCGGCTGCGATTCGACTTCCGGTAGAAAATTTGCAGGAGTGAGCAACAAAAGTACATACGATGAATAGTCCTCGTAGGACTGCCGAGTCGCTCCGGTAAATAATTCGCCAGAAGTCAGTAGTACAGTTTGTTACTCAGGGACTTGGTCAAAATTCAGACTACAGGTCCGCGGACAGGTTTCAAACCCTGTCAAAGTCCATCATCAAACTCAATACAAAAGTGAATTAGGTGTGTTGAAACAATGCAGGGGACCTCTCCATCACATGCAAAGGGATCTGAAATTCAGGAAGGGTGCTTTGCACGTGAAGGAAGGCACCACGGCGTGTTGGCACCATGGAGGCATTAGGCGTTTCTGTTGTGGGTGAGACTTGTGCTTTGGTATACATAACTTGGGCTACACTTGGCCGTTTTGCACACGGTTTGGTGCGTTGGAGAGCACATAAAAAGCCCTATAAATCTTTATATAATGTTCATTCTCAAAACCCAATGGATAATTCTGCTATTGTCTTTGAAAAACTGACCATCTCTAAGTCCCTGCTCACATATCATGAGGCGACCACAAAGCTCACGCTCAGTCTCAGATTCGCCCAAAAAGGAAGACGTGAACCACAAGAGAAGGTCAGTCACTTTGGAAATGCCACCTCACATTTCCATACAGTGACCTATAGTATGTACAAGCATCTTTATCCAAGGAACAACCAAGTTTTCCTTGAATATCATTGGCATGTTGCCTCCACTCGTTTGTGGAAGTAAGGCTTGATGATACCAACCTGTGGTAGAATTGAAAACAAGTTGAGGGACTTTTTAGCTTGACTAAAGTGTTCACTTGTACACATAGTTTACATTTTTACGTAAAATCTGCAAGTTTCTTCTCATCATTTCCTCTATTGAAGTCATGGACACAAAGAACAGCAAGTTCAACTTTACTTGTTTTGTGTAGGTCACTTGGCTCTTCCATGATATCACACAATTCATGTACGTTGGTTAGTTTCATCACCGATAAGAAAATTATGATTTTTTTAAAAGATCATTTGAAGAAACAAGATTTTCCAGGAAGCAATGATTGGAAAGTACGTAACACAATTTAATCAAAGAAGAGAAGACAACGGAACAAGTTTTCCTCATCAAATACTCGAATTGTGTCACATCCTTGATCTGAAACATGACTGAGCACTCTAATCTTGCCTCACTCTCCAAGTGATTCACACTAGTATCATTAAGGGATGGGGAAAACCTGTCCTACAACCCTCTACATTTCCATTGCCTTGCATGTTCTCAAGACCACGATCTTGAACACATCCGTTCCCACAGCTACTTGTAGTGACACTTGTTGTGGGCCTAGACACCACTTTGAGTACTGTAGCTTGTTCTCTGCATCATCCATGTTTGGTGTTCATTGTTTCAAACACATGGGTTCCATGCATTTGTGGCATAATCTCTAAAAAAATCAAAGTTATGAGGCTCACGAGTCGTGTCCTGTTCATTATTTTATGAGCATTCTCTTATGTTGATGCCTTATTTCCCCCAACCTCATTGGCCAAGCAATCTGTAGGCTGCTTCTCCTTTATTTTTTAGCATTTGCTACAACCTCCAGTAGAAGAATTTTACGGGCGTGTTTCATGCCTGAGACGTAAAAATGCATCCGCATTCCTATAATTACTGAGGGTTTGCCTAGTACACATTTTCTGTATAGATATGGAGTTTCCTCTAGCTTTTCCATGCCTTGTTCGAGGCCATGATGACAGACCTTTCTTTGAGATCCTTGCTCACAACACTGGCACAAAGTAATTTCGGTCAAATGAACACATAGTAATTAGATCCCTACTTTCATTTGCTTTACGGAAGCCTTTGGTGTCCTCACAGTCAACCCAGTCAGGTAGGTCTTGAGCAAAGATCCATGACACTTGAATTCTTCAATGTTTGGATTGTTTGCATGCACTTCCTTGTCTTGAGTACAAGACTCGCCCATCATGGTGCAAAATTCATTCCATGGGACTGGCTTCCAACTCTTGTGGTTCCTACATGCACTCCACCAAGTCACGATGTCCTTGAAGAGTTTTCATTCAAGGCTGGTCATGGCAACGTCACACCACTGACTCAGTGGACGTGCAACTTGTGCTCCATCACATTAATCCATTATATCAACTTGAAAACCTGTGGAAAACCGCAATGCCTTATGGAGGAAGATTTTAAAAGAAGAACACTAGGTCATTAAAGCAAGCCGATCTTTTGTACCACTATCGGTTGCATGCACATTGATAGAAGTAGTACCTGCCTCCAGGCCTTACTGAAACGTTACATGGGTCAAGAATTGTAAAACATTGTTGAGTTTCTATGACTGAGCATGGCCTTGTGCTCCATGCATTCTTTGAGCTTATGCGCTCGCTTGAGATCCATGATGCTCTACCTGAGGTGGAAAAGCATGTTTGCAAAATCCATCTTGAACTCTGGTGTCTCCAAAGATTTTTGCAACCGATTCCATGGCCTTGCACTGGCTGTACGTATTCGTCCATGTGAGGAGGGCCTGATTGGTATGAACACTTCCTGCCAATTCCACTCATCGTTATAGGCTTTTTTCTGGGATAAGTATCAAGTAATGATGAGTCTCATCCTTGCCATCTTCCCAAGTGGCATGGTTTTCCTGTTCTTGGATTGATTTCACATTGATCGGCTGCTGCAATGACCATGTTCACATCAGGCACCACGCTCACTTTGTTTACCTCAGTTGACTTCTTTGTTTTGCTAAAATCTACGCATATAGCCTCAGCATCATGGAAAGCCTTTGGGTGAGCCACCACAGTTCAAGTTGTAGATCCAAAATATGGAGGCCACAAAGGGTTTGTAGCAAGGCTGTCGCCATCTTGTCCTTGCTTCCCAATAAACTCTTGATCCCTGCCAAAACTTTTACTCTCGTTGTGGAATCAACACAAGCACAAAGTTGTGAGTGTCAAACGTTAGGTTTCAAGGAAAGTGACCCCCTTGCCCATTTTCTGTTCTGTCTATTGACGAGGTAATGTAGTGCCTATGTCTAAAATGCATGCCACTGTGGTCTGCACAATCTTGCGGTGCTTGTCATACTTTCCGAAGCCACCATGGTTGGCACAACCACAAAGTGGTCAATTTTGTGCCAACTTCCTACATGACCACAGTTGACACAAGCTCGGTTTTTGAGAAGACATATTTTATGCTGTTACCCATGACAATAGGTTTTCCTAATTTGTTGGAAAATTCTTAACTCTGAAAAAACTTACACTAAGAAGAAGCATGAATTTTACTCACACCATAAGATAAAGGGTAAGAGAAATCCAAGGCATTGATTTTCTACTGCAAGTACCATGTACTCCCTCTTCTTACCCTTCTTGAATTCTTTCTTGTACTTTCTCCTCTTGCTTCCTCTTGTCTTGCCTTCACAGCACTGCCTTTCTTGGTGATGCTTCCCCTTGAGGCCAAGGCCACCTGCAAGCTCTTAAGGCTAGTGTTATCTTCATATTACCACACTCTTGATCATTTGATCCCTCTGATCTTCAGGAAGCACCCTACATCAAGACTCGGCTCAAAATACAAGCAAACTAGCTTGAGGAGCTGATATTTCCTCCACAAAAATTGGACAAGATAGAAGACACCCATCGCTGCCTCCTCTTGCCTCACATCTCTCATTAAACCCTCAAATGAGGTTTTATCAAGGAGAATAAAGTAGTGATCCTTGTATCCATTCAGATGTTTTTAGAACAATTTATGTGAAATCTGAATTCGCCCAGTTTTTGGCCTCGGATAATGTAGGTGCCAATTCTCCCATGACTTCCCCATTTTCCCACTTGATTTTATGCCCATGGTCCTGTTCATCCCCCTCTGTACCCGAGGCTCGCCTCTGAAATCTTTGCGCGACAGCTTGATGATTCAAGTTGTCAAAAGCAGCTTGTTTGTTCGCGCACTATTGTAGTGTTTTCCCAGTGGGGACAAGAGAAAGCTGTTGGTGAAAGATGTGTTTGGGTTGGTATTCCCTTTCAAGCAGGAAGTGCTCCCTTTTGTCGGGTATATTGCCTCCACATTCACAATCACACCTAGCATTGACATCGAACCCACTGAATTCGCCGACACTCCAATCCATGATTTAAGCATATGGACACCGGTACACACCAGGGACAACAAATTCCTCAGACACTGCAATAACGTCTCAATCCCATCATGGCGAATCAACCTTCCGAGAACTCCAAAACTTATGGGAATCTACCACGTCCTCAATAAAGAAAACACCAAACCTGTCACCTACCAGGACAAGTGGGCACAGGAAGGCTTCCCGGAACCCAATGACAAGGCCATACAATACATCCTTTCCTTCAAAATCATACCAGTGAAACCCAAAGACACTTCTCAAAATCCTCATTTGCAGCATTCAAGTTTGGTACAGGCTACGTTTTTTTCCCCACCCTTTTGAAAAGGTTTTCCCCCTGTGCAGTTTACATGGTGAAGACATCAAACATGCCTTTGAGCAATGTCCAAAACTCCAAAACGTACTAAACAAACTGAAACAAAGTTGCCTCATAATGTGCCAAGAAAACGTTACCACAGTCTTCCTTTTCCAACATTATCACCATAATTTGAAATGGTGGCAACTATTACAGGGATCACCTTCCGTGAAATTTGGACATATAGGTGTCAAATATCCATGAATCAAAGACTACCACTACGAAACCCCACTGCTCTACTGTGCCTCAACATAACCAAGGTCTTCCATGAGCATCTCAATCTACATCTCATACGACTTCACCAAAGCCCAAAGTAAAACCCAGCCGACCTCATGGTTCAACAACTATCAACCCTCACAACAATATGCAACATAGAGAAAGGAGTATCTCTACCTCACCTTGTTCTAAACCCAGCTTGAAGCATCTTTGGTGCAGCAAATCCAACACATCGGGGGGCCGAGTGTTTCAATGGATAGGTTAAAACATGCCATTGAACCCCCAGCCACAGGGTTACGACCCATGGTAGAGATACTCTTAGGGGTGAGGGTTAGTGGATGAGACTCCCACATAATCCGTGGAACGAGGGTTCCGTGGGTACCCAAACTGGTGCAACATAAGTTGCATAGGGCACAATCTTTGACTGAAAGCTCTTGCTAGAGAATGACCTTTGTGGTCTTCAAGGGTGCAGCATAGGTTCCCTCGCCTCTAAGGCTGTCCTAGCCACACACACACAAAAAGAGTTTATTCGTGCATCCTGACGTGTTAGCGACGCGATCATCGACATGTCCGAGTGCGCAAAATGGTTCGCGTGCACGCTGTCATGGCCGAACGTGAGCTGTCCNATAGGGCACAGTCTTTGACTGAAAGCTCTCGCTAGAGAATGACCTTTGTGGTCTTCAAGGGTGCAGCATAGGTTCCCTCGCCTCTAAGGCTGTCCTAGCCACACACACACACACACACACACACACACACACACACACACACACACACACACACACACAAAGTTTATTCGCGCACTCTGACGTGTCAGCGGCGCGATCGTCGACATGTCCGAGTGCGCAAAATAGTTCGCGTGCACACTGTCATGGCCGAACGTGAGCTGTCCGTGTATACGCATAAAGTCTGTAAATGTTTTGGGGTTTTGTGTGCATAGAAGTGCAAGTATCATAATTAGAAGAGGAATTCACCCAAACATCCCATAATAAAGCTGGTGAACATGGGACAATGAAAATTAAATCTTTTGAACATGTACAAGGAGCAGTACGATATACGGGAAGGATTGAAATCGACAATTTTGTGCTCCAAACCGAAAAAGGAATTTAAGTCATAACTAGTAATAAGTTCAACACACAAATTTGAAAAACTTATGCAAAACCACTAGTTTGGAGTATCACCCCCATATTCATGACCCACTGAAAGGAGATGTAACAATACATACATTTAGACTATGAATCTTCAGAGGCTCGAATAATCAGTTTCCTAACCTGAGTTGTTGATGAAGATTGTAACATAGAGACAGGAAACATTGCCGATGGTATCACCAAGTAACATAAGCGACATAGTTGGATACAGGGTAAACGAAGTACTTTAAGGATCTATCTTTGAGCTCTATTTCATCTCCCCACTTTATTCCAGCAACTTCCTCTCTCTCTCTCTCTCTCTCTCTCTCTCTCTCTCTCTCTCTCTCTCTGTGTGTGTGTGTGTGTGTGTGTGTGTGTGTGGGTGTGTGTGTGTGTGTGTGTGTGTGTGTGTGTGTNCCTCTCTCTCTCTCTCTCTCTCTCTCTCTCTCTCTCTCTCTCTCTCTCTCTCTCTGTGTGTGTGTGTGTGTGTGTGTGTGTGTGTGTGTGTGTGTGTGTGTGTGTGTGTGTGTGTTTCTCCCTCTCCTCTTCTGCCCTCAAGGAGTGAGCTTGGGGGCTTGAGGGCACAAGCCTCGGCCATTGAGGCCTTGCGGCCTCCTCGCCATGCATCTAGTAGCCACCGCTCAAACAACAATTAGGTGGGTGGCGGCGGCCGGTCACCTAGCCAACTGACAGCCACCGCACCAGGGAGAGGCTGACAGTTGAATAGACTTTGACCACGCCACAGAAGGGCATGAAGTGCCCCCTTCGCTCAAGAAATTCAATCAATCTCATGAATCAGGGGCATGAACAGTCTTGATCCCCACAGAATATTGATGTCTCAATCAAGATCGAGAGAAGAGGCTCAAGGGATACAAAAATTAATAGCAGCTGCAGTCAGCTTTGGTTGCTTGAACTCGGTCGCTCATTGACTGAGCGTCAACCACTGCCCTCTTCTCTTCTAGAGACGGATGTGATCGAGGCCACAAAGTTCCAAGATAGTCTCTCAAGAATTCCCTAACATGTCCAAACCAGACAAGAAGGATTTTTTTTCATGTTGAAAGAAGAAATGGTCTGTTGGGACTCCAGGCAAGATGGAAGCCCGCACAACACCTAGAGATGTTATTGACATGTAGATGGACTCACGTTCAGAACATCATCATCAACCGTTTTGTAAACCACGCTTGCTTCCTATGTCATGAACATGTACGTAGGTGTAGATATGCGGATGGAAATGGACATGGGTATGGACATGAAAGTAGACATTGGCTTTGTAATTGACGCCGGAGTGGATGCTAGCATGGGCGTGGACGTACATGTGGGCGTGGCTATGAATATGGACATGGACATGGACATAGATGTGGATAGGGAAGTGGATCTGGACATGGACGTCGATGTGGGCGTGGATGTGGATTGGAATGTGAGACACGGACATCGATGTGGCTGTGGATACGGATGCAGGCATGGAAATGGATGTAGATGTGGTCGTCGACGTTGGTGTGGAAGTGGACTAGGATGTGGGTGTGGTTGTGTACGTGGATGTGGATGTGGATGTGTATTTGGATGTGGATGTGGATGTGGGTGCGGATGTGGATGTGGATGTGGTTGTGGATGTGGATGTGGATGTGGATGTGGATGTGGATGTGGATGTGGATGTGGATGTGGATGTGGATATGGATGTGGATGTTGAATTCTACGTCGATATGGATGCAGACATTAGCGTGAAATGGACGTTGCATTGAGCGTCATTATTAACATGCGCATCAGTGAGTGCTTGCCAAGTATCCAGTTTTCTTCTCGCGCGCACCAGAGTGTTGGAATTATTTCTTCCATGGATAAGCACCATGGCAAGCTGCCCACTGTTGTTGTGTGTGTCGTACACAGCTTACGGTGACCCCTCGGCTCATGTCCATTCACGTGCAGATCCCTGAGACTGGCGACGGCGGCAGCAGACTGGCAGCCGGTGGCGACGGGCGCCCAGAAGACTTCCGTATTTTGTAGACTCGTGCTGTGTCAGAGCACGTAGGCGTGCAGCCTATCAGGATGTAGATCTCGTCGACGTGGCCGTTCTGGTTCAAACGGCTCGTCGTTCTGACGTGTCTGCAGGGAACTGTGACCAAAACTGTGTTTTTGCCACTGTTTTGTCCTGCTAGAAAAATAGCGCCGACTGTGCACCGTGTGTGTGTGCATCCACTAGGTCCGTGGCACTATTTAGGTTGGCCAGACCTCAGTTGTCATCCCTCTCTGCACATTTAAACAGTTGGAGCTTCTGAAACTTGTGTTTTGTGTCCCTAGCCAACCCCTTGCTGTTCTCACCTCCACCTGTGTGTGCTAGTGAGTTAGCTAGCTGGCTTGCGTTGCCACGCTAGCGNAGCCAGTGCTCGCATAGCTGCGCAGCAGAGACGCAGCAGCCGAAGAAGTCGTGAGCAACCGCAGCCGTTGCCTTGAGGAGCAGCAGCAGCAGTGCCCACGGTCTCGGCGGGAGGTCCTGGGAGGGCCCACCACCACTTCGACCGCGTTTTATAAAATCCGCGGTCAATCCGCGGTCGTTCCGCGGTCGTTCCGCGGTCGTTCCGCGGTGCTCCGCGGTGACCAAGCTTCCGCGGCGAGCGCGGCAACCGCGCGACCGCGTCGGAACACGACTCGAGTGCCGCAGAGGCACTCGGCGTTCCGCCTTTGCCACCTCGCGGTGACACCAACAGTCCGGATCCGCGGATCCGCGGATCGCGGTGTTCCGTGGATCCGCGGTGTTCCGCGGATCCGCACAGCTCCGTTGCAGCCACACCGCCGCGCAGCCCGACCTCCGCGGCCGCTCAGGACGACATCGGCGCTGCTCGCCGCGGACCTGCGACCGCGGAGCTGCGGGTGCGGAACAGGTCGACCGCGGTGACCGCCGTCCCCCAGCAGCCCGCCGCGTTCTACAACCGGCGCGACCGCGGTGACCGTGGTCATTGCCGGTGAACCGCGGTCATCCGCGGTACTCCGTGGTCATCCGCGGTAATCCGCGGTGATCCGCGGTGATCCGCGGTGAGCTTCCGCGGTGAAGTTCACCGCGGAGGGTATCCGCGGAGACGCTCCGCGGAGGAGTTCCGCGGGGAGGAATTTCCGCGGTAGGGCGGTTCCGTGGAGACGTTCCGCGGAGGACTTCCGTGGAGGGGAAAACAGGGGGAGAAACCGGTTGCCATGCCTAAGCAAACCGCCCCCAGTGTGGCTGCCGACGGAGCTGCCGAGGGCAGCGCCGTCAGCGGTCAACGTCGACCACCGCCATCATCACCACAGCGGCAGCAGCAGTCGCAGCAGCAGCAGCAGCAGCCTCCACTACAGCAACAACAACAGCCACTGCAGCAGCAGCAGCAGCAGCAGCAGCGACAGCAGCAGCCGCCGTCACAACACCAGCAGCCACCGCTGCAGCAGCAGCAGCAGCGGCCGCCGAGCCCGACTACATTGGCGCGCCAAGTACGCGCACTGGCGGATCTACAGGCGGAGAGCCGCGATACCTTGACGAGGCAGGTGGCCGAACTAGAGGATATGGTCAGGGGCTTGCTGCCCCAGCAGCAGCAACAGCGTCGTCCGTCGACTGACCCGAGCGCGGACCACCTTGCCCACGGCGGTGATGGTGATGAAGTCGCGGAGAACCTCTCCGACTCCGGCGAGGAAGGCGAGGAAGAGGTGCTCCGAGCGCGCCTCATCCGCCTGGAGGCGCGTCGCAGAGCGCGTGAGGCCAATGCAGCCCTCCAGGGCACCTACTCAAGCTCCAACGCTGACCCGAGCTCATCTCGCCGCCCACTGAGCTTTGAGGAGCTGGCTCTGCGGGCCCGCCTGGGTAAGGGAATTGCCTCCTCGATGCCTGGCCCCGCAGTGGCCTCGGCCGTTGCCCTGCCAACGGTCAAGCCACCGAAGTGGTTCGAGTCAGACCCGCCCGTCTTCCGGACTGGGAACGACTTCAAAACCTGGGAGCCACGCTTTCGCATGTGGGCCATGAGCGAGGGAGTCCTCCCCTACTACCTCGCACCATATCAGGCGTTTGACCCCGCTCAGACACACATGGCAGTCCGTGCAGCTTCCGGCCTGATGAAGGCCGCCCCGGACTTCACCAAGGACTTCAGTCGGTTCCTTGGCGATTCGCTGACCGGCTCAGGAGCTAACCCTTGCGCGGCATGGGCACTGGCCGTCACTCTGTTTGAGGGTGCCACCTTGGCTTTGACATCCCAGCGCCTCGCCGACTTCAACTCCCTCTGCCAGACTGCTCAGGAGTCTGCAGCCGACTACTGGCGCCGGGCGATCCAGTTGTACGAGGATCTTGGGGACGACGCTCCTGCGCAATACTCCGCCCTCCAGATCATCCTCTACGGCATCCACCCCGACTACGCGCGCGTCTTCAGCAACTTCGACCAG